>JAOTRI020122017.1:0-12063 GCA_028564885.2 Zoanthus sanctaehelenae
CTTAGGCGGAAAAGAAGGCCACACAAAGATTCAAATCTCAGCAAAGTGCCAGGATCGAACTCGGGACCTCGTGGTTGAAAAGCAGAGATCTTACCAACTGCGCCAACCATGTCCGCCTACATCAGTGTTAAAATACGTTAAAATACATTGAAATACAAACATTTGTACCATATACTGTACTACTATCAAGTTATTAAAATCTTAAAATTTATAAAAATGTATATATACGCTTTATTAAAGGTAAAAACAGTGTTAGAAAAATTATGAACAGTACCCTTTTTTTGTACCAACTCGAGTTTTTCTGGATAAACAGACAGGAATATCCTGCCACAACTGCACTCCATACTCTAATATTGGCCTTACAGTCGCTAAAAATGTTTTGACAATAGATTCACTAAATACACCTCTTTTTTGAGATTTCTTAACATGAAGAGGCGTTTAGATTCCTTATTAAAATATAATCACTGTGTTTGATCCCCTTTAAAATCATTAGTTATACTGATACCAATACGTTTGTATGTTGTTACTCTTTCCACTACCGTATTACCAATAACAATCGGCCTCATTGAAAAGTTGTGATTATGCATTTAATCCGATCCGTTTCCTTTTCATGCTAGCATATGCATGAATGAGCTGAACTTTGAAGTAAAACGATTTATACAATCATTTTTCTTGTGATTTAAAAAAAGAAGACGGCATGTATTTCAATGTTACTTCTTGCTTTACCAAATACAAAACTCGTGAATTGCAGCCTTGCATAGTCTGATCAGAATAAACTTAATTTACTACATGCAGCATTTCAATATATACTTGATTGTTAAAAATTCAATGCACAAAGAAGCGAGATTATTTTTTTAAAAAAATACTAAATTAAAATTTCCAAGTTAATTATTACAAGCCCTTACTGACAATAACTTCACAAAAGTTGCTTTTTGTTAGAGTCCTTCTGGTAACAGGCAGACCAAGGCATCACATCATCTTCTTTTCGAGAAGATGGAGTGCATGGGGTTAATTAAGTCTCTCAACGAAAGATTGATTTTTTAAAAAACATTTCTTTCACAAGTATTGTGAGAAAGTACTTCATATTTAACAAAGCCGGACTGTATAAGTGATAAGAAATTAATCTTTTATATCTTCTATTTTATTTAGCCTGAAGGAAGAAGAAGAACGAACGTAAAGCCATCAATGGAACAGAGAAACATCTCGGCATCTTCACAGCGCATTGATGACAATAATTTCATCGCAATTTACTTTTTCTGTGGACTTATTGGCTTTCTTGCCGTTTTATCAAACTCGTTGGTATTGTTTCTCATAAGAAAACACGTGTTTCTTAGGACAGTCACAAACCTTTGTTTAGCAAGCTTAGCATGTTCCGACCTTCTTGCAGGCCTTCTTACAATTCCTCTAGTAATAGCATGTTCAAAGAGTTATCGCTTTGCTGTGTGTCTGGCAATGGAACTGACACAAAGATTAATAGCACTGTCAACAATTCTTCATCTGCTTGTTGTTGCTTGTGAAAAATACTTTAACATTTGCAAGCCAATGTCTTATTCAAATTTCAGCAGAAGAGGTCGCGTCTTCGGGATATTGGTAGGTGTTTGGTGTTTCTCCATGGCGGCTTCTCTCATTCAACTAGCGTGGATTATTCCGACCGAAAACAAATTCACATCGGCGCAACTAAAAACAACTGAAATTATCTACGACCTTGTCTGGGTATTTGTGTTTGTGGTAATTCCATTTCTGACAATAATAGTCTTGCATCTTAGTGTGTTTCTTGTGTTAAAAAGACACGCTCGCAACATTGCAAGACAGTACACGCAAATAGAAAGAAAAAATCAATTCAACAAAACAAAACGTGAAATGAAAGCAATATCAATTTATGCTGCTATGCTAGTTACATTCGTTATCAGCTGGTTTTCTTACATTTTCAGCGCTCTAGCGGAAGATTTCGGTAGTAGAGTGTTTATATCAATAGAGGTGGCAACGTTTTTGGCACTTTTAAGATATAGTGCAAGCGTTGTTAATCCGCTTCTTTACACTTTTTTAAAGGGAGATTTTAAAAAAGCACTCGCCAAAACGTTTTTATTTGTCAAAAATAAAAAGCATTCAAGTAAGAGGAAAAATTATTACTCGAACATAACAAATCTTTATGCCTCTACAAATGTGTAAAAAGACATTAACTAATAATTTGTGCGGGAAAATCAAAATGTTAGTTTTACCATTCTCATGATTGTAACAATATGAATTTATGTCCTAAATGTGTTAAGTCTATAAATAAAAAACAATGTGTTAAGTCTATAGATTAAAAACAAACTTAATAAAAAGTATAAAAAATGTTTTTGAATCTTTTGTGAGATAAAAATAACTTTCTTCGTACTTTTGTAAAAATGGTACCTCATTAGCTAGTGTGAACAAAAACGTTCTGAATACTCCACTATTAACGGTCTTGTTATAATACTCGATACTAAGTGTTCCATTCTTAGTACTATTGTGACTATAGGTAGGTCATTAGATAGTGTGAAGTCAACTTTCTTAAATCCACTTCTCCATTATTAACGGTCAAGTCATAATAAACCTTTTGCTGTTCATTTTAAAAAAACGTACATTCATTTGTGCCATTGGCAATGCCAATGGCACAAATTAATGGCATTGGTCTTGTCAAAAACGTGTAAACACCTTTCATAAACGCCACAAGTAATTTCTTTCGCGCGGTTCAACTTTCAATTGCCAAATTTATATAAATGTACTCGATACTTAGAGCTCCATTGTTAGTACTATTGTACTAATTGTAGCACATTAGATAGTGTGGAAAAACGTTATTAAACTCATTTCTCCATCTTTGATACTCCATTACTGAAGGTCAAATGGGCTATTGAAACCGTGGAGCTTGAGGGCGAAGAGTCTAATTGTTTTAGTATTACCCAACTAGTCGGACAGAAAAAGCGATAATAAAGTTAGCAAACGCAAGTTGAAGAAAGATTTATTTGGGAATAAAAAGAAAGAAATCGTGCGAATTTCGCAACTCGATGACTATTGCAGGATTTGCATTAGTCCACTAGTTGGGTGATACTAATAAGATTGCGGCGCGAAAAAATTTGCTGGATTTTATTACCTGCGAGCGTTAGCGAGACAGCACACTATTCTGGTTAATACGGGAAAAAATCCAAAAGCTTGTCATATGTAAGACTCGAAACTTGCGCAGTAGAGCATTATCCGGGATAGTTGAAACGACAATCATGCGCAAATCACATGGATGACATATAATCCGAGATCCGCATCTCACTTTGCACTTGAGAATCGCTTGTTATCAGAAGTTTTCGCTTTCGAAGTGCAATTAACGTTGTCATAACAAAAATAGATTTGTTTTTTTAAATCCTTACAATTTGATATTCCTTCGCCAGCTCGCATTTTCATATTAGTATTACTAGTACAAAGCGTGTACCAGATGTTCTCAATAAATACATTTATTCGATTGGCCAAAGGATCGAGTCTCAGATTCCAGACTCCAAGTCCAATCACTGTTTTACCAAATACCTCGAGCATTTGTTGATCAACATAAACATTTCTATTTTCTTCACCTTACTAAACAGGAAATCGAATACGAAACAACGACAACCCAAATAATAAATCTTATGGCCTATATTCTTTTCCAATCCCGCTTTTTGAATATGTGAATAAAGTTCAATTAGCAAAATTAACACCTCGGTACAATGTGGTAAAAATTATTAAAATTAAAAATGTCTAAGGTTAATCCTATCTTCAAATCAGACGATATCTCAAATCTAAATTAACTGCACACCTATTTCACTCTTATCAGTGTTTAACCAAATTTTTGAAAAATTGTTGTATATTATCGCTATTTGTTAAAAAAACTTGGCCTACTGCACAACGCAAAACACGGCTTTAAAAGTAGCTCTCATCATCTCTAGATATTCTTAACACAATCAGTCAAACCAACAAGGACAATCAACTTTTTTCCTGCGCCCTACCAATTAGATAGATATCAATTCAAGACTAAAAGCATTGTATACGGATACGGTCAAATATAACATTTTGTTACAAAAGTTACATTTCCGTATAGGATCAGAGGGCTAATTATCAGCTGGTTTGAAACTTAGTTTTTGACAGTGGTCAAAGCATGACTGTATTAGTGAAAAAAGTGAAGTCCCAAGAGTGTTCCTCAAAAATTTTTTACTGTATTCATTTAAAGCATCTAATAAATTCAATACAGCATTAGATATTTCTGTTTCCAGGTGATACAAATTTTTTAAAACAATTAATGAGAATGAAAACCTTAAGGTAAATAAAAGTCTTGAGACAAAAATCAATGAAGTCCGCAACAACATTAATCCTAAAAATAGAAAAAAAGCGCCCTCCCATATGAATTTTAAGAAAATTTTGATGATAAACCGACCCTTTTTTAAATGGCGTAAAGAAGTGTCTTCACATTGAGTGTTTGTCACGGGTGAAAGAAACAGTGCAACAACTTTATTTCTTAAATCTATGATTCTTCCCGGCATTCAATTTACTGTCGCCATAAATTGAAAATTGTTCTGAAAATTGAAAATGTTTTCAGTCGTTAAAGGTTTGTAATATTACTCGCTCTTCAGCTTGTAATATATTAGATAGCCAAGCATCCCGACTAAGCTAAACGGCTAAATCCTTGTACGAACCTTGTAGTCCATGGGGACGGCTCTTATCTCCGGCTTTCGTAGTGTTCAGCTGATCAGCGTATTTGACTCTCTCTGGAAGGGACATTAATCCATCGCAGGTTAACTCCCAGCAAACGCTGGTACTCATTTACCTACCCCGGAAGGATGGAAACCTTAGTTAGCCGTACAAATATTCGAATCTCCGTTGGAAAGCAGAGATCTTACCAACTACGACGACCACGTCCGCCTTCTCATGCTAGGTCGTGTAAGGTTGTGGATGCAATTCTATATTCCTTAAGAAGTAAAAGATAATATTACTTTAAGAAAAGTATTCAGAATGTACGTTGCTGATACAGACCGGGAGTCCTACATTGATTTCCACGAAGCAATACAGATCCTTCCGAATTGTTCTTTTGGTAGTTTGAATTGATTGTTCAATTTCCTCCTCTTCTTTTTATTATATTTATATTTTTTGCGTTAAAATTTTGTTTTCGGCCTTCATTCTAGATAACATGAATTGATACTAATCACTCGCCAATACTATAAGATTATGTTAGTTGTTAATCTGTAGTAAAATGGTAATACTCTATTCTACCTGCGCTAGATTTATTCAGTTTCCAGGCCAGTTTAATTATCATATCGACTGTCCAAATGATGCACGTATTCAAGTAACATTAGTCAAAGATCCCCGTTAATCTTAGATAAATGTATAACGAGATCTCAGGACTCAAAATTGCATGAAACGGTCAACATTGTTTTTTTATAACCGGTCCCATCTTTATTTCCGGCACTAGAGAGCTTTTAAAATCAACTGAACAATCAACAGATGTCACGTATATCTGAATGCTTCATGCGGTCGTGGTAATACTGAATCACGGAGGGGTACAAGCTGATTTTTGCCTATGTGTTGGTCTGTCAAAACTGCAAAGTTATTTCATCAAAGTTTCATCTTCAAGCACCAAATAGTTTGACAAAAAATCTTTTTTATAAAGTAAATTATTAACTTACAATTACTTTAAGTTTGAATTTTGCTCCACGTTCTTGTTGTACGTGCAACCAGTTTTACGATCATTATGTTTACGGTTGAGCTCTCCAAAACTTGTTTTCTACCTTGCGTGCGCGCAGTCCATCTTGGTAGCGCGCTCGCTGCTTAGATTAAAAAACAGCGCCAAAATTGCTGTTCCAATCCAGTCTACTCTCAGAAAATCATGACCTCCTTCGTGAAGAAGTATATTCTTGTGCTTAAGCTCTCTAAAATTTTATATTGTTTCAAACCGTTCACAGAAATAAGAACAAAGTAAGATCAAATTAAGGCTGAAGTAGCCAAAAAAATTCAGTGGTTCTTGTAAACAAACAGTGTAATCAATCAGACTGTAATAATTCATAGTAATGTGCGTAGTATACATATTATGTTGGTTTTCGGAAATCACTTCGTGTACCGGTTAAACAAGACTTCTGTGATTGGCTAAAGTAGGTTTAGGCAAGCATTACGTTCCGTTTGATTTGTTGAAATACACGAGCACAAAACCTGGTTTTCTTTGTGCATTAAAATTTTTTCAAGATTCTGCATTTTTAAGTTGTATACATACTAAAAGCCGCTAGATAGGCAGAAAGTATGAATAGCATTCTAAATCTAACAAGTACGAGTTGTCAATGATATCTTAGTTAGGACAAACTAAGGTCAATACCTTTTTTCAAATTCTTTTTCAGTACAATTCGAACTTATTTACTGAAAAATAATCAATAGATATTTTAAATTAGAAGTGAAAACTAGATAATTAAATATAAATGTTTCATTTGGGTCCCAAATATTTAAAACTCGGCCTGTGTCAGCAATTAGTAAATTACACCGTCCCTATTTCTTTGAAAAAGTAATTTGTTTGTTGGCCAATACCGCTCGACATTCCAACAACTGAATAAGGTATATAAGACTTCCTGTTGACCTCAAATTATATTTTCCTCTTAAGCTTTAGCATTTTCGTTTTCATTTTTTATTATGTTTTGTAGGCGGATAAATTATTACTTTATTACGTGACAGCCAAGCCTTACCATGCAAAAGAAAAAAAAAACATCCTGTTCGAAACTAAAGATCATAAACAGATATATATAGAAATCTTAAAACCAAACAGGGAAAAAAGAACGAGACCGTAAACTGGTTATAAAAAGACCTCTTGCGAATTATCAAATCAGTTTATTGCCAGCACTGATTTCTTACAACACCAACCAGTTCAGGAATTAATACGATATGGAAGAACAAAGGACTTTACTGCAAGCTGTCCAAGAGAAAAACTTGGACCGCCTTCTTGCCTGGCCTAACGTGACTGCAGTTGATATAAACTATAAAAAGATTAACCAAAAAGAAACAGATCAACTTTGCCTGGTGATTTGGGTGAGAAACAAAAAACCTCTGAATGAGATAGCGGAAGAAGAAATTCTTCCCACAAAGATAGAAGGCTTTCCAGTTGATGTTGTAGAAGGCGAAGCGAAACTTGGCGAAGAATTCAGCTGGCCAACACAGCCAACTACTGAGGAACAACAAATTGCTTGCGAGGTTTGTTCCTCTTACAGTTGATTACAAATAAACTTAAACAAAGAAGACTCGATTTTGAGACAAAGATGAGTAACTTTGTTCAACCTGCTAGATATATAGTCTCTAATACAATAATAAATTAACAACAGTATTGATTGGTACTTTGAAAACATTATCCAGTGGTTATCCAATAAATGTTATCTTTGCGAGATGTAGCTGTTCTTAATTTTCATAACTGCAACCTAATCTGCACCTAGTACAATTTATTTGTGTCATATTTTAGATAAGAAACTTTCCATAATACCTCCAATGAACTTAATAGTGAGATTAAAAATGGAATGATCATTCAACGTAAGTATATAATAAAAAAAAGATTTATAATCAAAAGTTCTAAAGTTCGCATTAACGTTCAATATTGCCTTTATGAAATTTTCTCTATGTTGTTTAAGAGTGCTTTCCCTGCATATAAATAAATAATGGTACTCCTCCCCAACGACTTTGCAGTCGCAGATGTTGCAAAGTCGTTGTTCTCTTGAAACATTAATATAACGACCTTTTTCGACGGGAAATTTATGAGCGGAAATTTTCATTTTGTGTAACAAATTTTCTAGAATTTGCATCATCTAAATTATCTAAATATTTTTTGCGCTCATAATGAGGATTAACATTTGCGTCAAGCTCCAATTTCGATGATTTTTTTTGTCCTTTAATTATATCCTGTCTTTCAATGTTTCATTTTTCTATGAAAGCTCTTTCTAAGCGTTTTCGAAAACATTTGGAGGTACTTCTTGGACTAACAGCAAGTGACTCTATGGACGTTATGTACTCTGTATCAAGAAACCACAACAAATGGCCAACCAGGCTGAACAAAGATGTACCTCCATTATTATTTATGTAAAAGGAAGTTTTCAGAGCTACCAAAAAGCAGTATCTTACAACCCGAACTGAAAACCAAGTAAACTATAGCAAGTTAATATCCGCTTCACGGGCAATGAAATTCGATCCAAAAAATTCGATCCAAAAAACTTCAAGATAAAATTAATAGTTAGATATAATGGTGCACTTTAATTAATATGCTTTACATCTATTACTCAATGTACTTAATGTCGAAAAAACTGCTACTTTTAGTCAATCTCAGCTATATCTTTTCTATATTCAATATATATCGTTGCACTATTATTCAAAGAATATATGTAGCGTTCGCTTGCCATCATCTACTTCACTTTCTATTTTACTGAAGAAGCTGTGTTCGTGGATTACTAAAGAATTACTCAGTAAATTTGTATAAACCATTCCTGCCGAACAAGGACTGAATAAACTATTATTGTTGTTGTTGAGGTGGTATACGGAACGATTCGTCTATTCAGGATACCAGTTGAGCACAGCAAACAACAATTTTTACTTGGTTCAAATATATGTTAGTTTGGTTCAAATTTTTGTTAGCAAATTCCTATTCAAACTCCAAGTTATCCCTCCCTCCAACTATCCATCCATCCTTCTCCTCCCTCCATCTATCCATCCTCCTTCTCCCTCCCTCCCTCCATCTATCCATCCATCCATCCTCCTCCTCCCTCCATCCATCCGCCTTCTCCCTCCCTCCCTCCATCCATCCATACTCCTCCTCTCTCCTCCTCCTTTCTTCCTCACCCTTTTCCACCTCCATCCTCCTCCTCTTACTCCTCCATACTCGCCATTCTACTTCTCTTCCTCCTCCAGCATCGTCCTCCTCCATCCTTCTCCTCCATCTTTCTCCTCCATCCTCCTCCTTCTTCTTCTTCTACTACTACTACTTCTTCTTCTTTTCCTTCTTCATCTGTTAGCAAAATTATACTATTTAAGTGGCTTAAGCTTATGGAAATGTCTTTTTAATTATCAGAATTAATTTCTATAAATAATTTGCAGGGGGAGATTGCAGAGCAAGCAGTAAATGATAGGCCGTTAAATACCTTGAGGGGCGGGGATAGTTTGGCGCCAATAAGTGCTGAATACGCAGGAACCCTTGGGTACTTTGTCATCAAGAAAAACGCAGTTGGTATCATAAGCAATGCACACGTTATGGGGAATGCTGGAAACAAGCTCATCAGTCCTGCCAAAAAAGATGGTGGGAACCCCACAGATTACATTGGTACCGCACAAACTTCTACTGTGACAACAAATGTTGATTGTGCCTACGCTCCACTCCGGGGAAGGATTACAAGTTTCAGTTTAAAAGATGGAACTACAGTGACTGGCAGTGAAATTGCTCAGGTCGGAACCTTGATCCGATTCTACGGTCGCACGTCTGGTTCGGTTAGGACGGGCGCTGTTCGTTCCGTTAACTGGTCAGGTTTTGTGAGTGGGAGGCGATTCGACAATCAGATTATGATTTCTGAAAGCATTCTGCCTGGAGATTCGGGATCCCTTCTTATAAACAGAAACAACGACAGAGCTATTGGTCTCAACTTCGCGGATATCGGGGGAAGTGGCCTTGCAAACCGCATTGAAAACGTCTTGAATACTCTCGGTGTTCACATTGCGGTATGAAGAAACAAGAAGCGGACTGAACGAGTATAGAAAAACCACAACCTTGATTAGAGAACAGACTTTGAATAAAACAGTTAAATAAATTGAAATGGGTGTTATGGTAATGTTTATTTTTATCTTAGGTTTCAAAACGTGAAATTAAGCTTAAATTTCTAATTTTATTCAAAAAATAGAAAATAATGTACGAGACAAATTTCAATTATGTCATTTAGTGTTATGTTATTTCAAACAACTTTTTAAATAAACTTGCAGTTATCTCCATCAAGGTCAGGCAGAAACAATAAGAAATCACCTTCTGTTATCTATATTATACTTTACCCTGAGCTGTGATAGGCTAATCAAAACAGCAAGATATACTAAACATTTTCCGAAAAAAACACAATTCGTGGGTCTCACATTTCTTAGCTTTGAAACTGCAGCGAGTTTAACCTCAAGTAATTCATTCTAATTTTAGCAAAACACTGTTAAGTAGATTCTAAACCAAATATTTACACGACGTTACACAGTGGCGTGAACTTATGAAAAGATAAACTGATAAACAGGTTAACTTTATTACGACTCCTTTATACGGGGCTTTTCTGTCATGAATTTTATCCACGAGATGAATTTCATGTGTTCTTTTTTATATAGATACGAGTGTTTCGAAAATAGAAAAAAATAAACAAAAAAGACGTGAATAACAAGGGAATGACGTCAAATATATCGTCACTAGTGAGGATATGGAAAATATGTCACTCGTATCCCGGATGTAGTTTTATATAAAATCTACGAGTGGCCTTTTTTCAGTAAAACACTCATATCTATGTAATAAAGGCAATAATCCCATGCTTAAAAAATATAGCCAATCACAAGCCAGGGAAACCGTTGTATATTCTGAGTAATCAACCCCTTGATTGAAACCTCCATTTACATTCAATAAAGTGTGGTTAGAACATCAGGTTCCTGTCTGGGAATCTACCCTGTATAACCCTCCTCCCGCCAAACTTCATTAGTACCCAACATGCATGTTGTAGGTTGTTTTTGATTTCAGACCTGCTGTTTTTTTCAACCGAAGATATTTTTTTCTGTCTTTAAAAGAGAATTATGTTTTTGAGGACTCATTTTAAAAACTGATGCTTGAATTTTTTAGGGGACATAAAAGATTGTAAATTAATAGCTTTATAATTTATATTTTCCTGTTCTATATCTACCCGCCCTCCTGTTCCCTCCTCCTTTCTATCTACTCAATTTCCTAACTATATCTTTCTTGTACAAATATCACACCTGAGATTTCTATGGCAGGATTCGAACCCTTATTGTTGTGTCCAACCGCTCTATAGTGCTCCGTCCTTACCACTGAGCTACTTTGACGATGGCGATGTCAGCTTTCATCATTTCGTTAAGCATAACCCTTACTCTAATAACCTAACATATCCCTAACCCAAACCATAAGAAATCCGTAATCTTCATTCTACAATATCCAACAACAAATGCTAATTCCAACCCCAAGCCGTACAAAAAAAACGCTAAAATATATTTTGTTCTCGTTCCTCTGGGATGATAAACATGACTAAGCAAAACAAATTGTTATGATCACTGATTATAAAGAAGAGTCAAGATGTTAGACATGTTTGCCTTCAATCGTTTGCTCAAGGCAAGTTGGATCGTTAAATACTTTGATGATAATAACAAAGGAAAATGGAAAAAAATATACTTGGTTATTCTTTTAAGGAAATGGGCATATTGAAGCCGTATTTCTGGGCATTCTAAATTTAAGCGACTTACAAAAAATATAACAAATGAAAAATTTGTCAAAAAGATCCTAGAGATTTGCGCAGAAATTTATCACCAAGAATACGTCAACTCCCAGGTTGATTTCTTAGAACAGTATCTATGGAATAATTCATTAAGTAGAATAGATGAAAAACCAGTTTTCCTTAGAAAATGGTTTAAAAAAGGCATAGTGAGAATAAACACTAAACTGAATTAAAATGGGAAGAGAGTGCGAAATAGCAAATATAGAAAAACTTAGATGGGACGAAATATACTCCAATGCTTTAGATTGCACAAAGAGCACAAAATTATGGAATTTTATTTTTCATTTCAAATTATTACACAGAATAATTCCAACAAACGAATTTTTACATAGAGTTGGAACTAAAGATTCAGCTCTTTGCGAAACGTGTCAAGGTGATAAAACAATAATACAACTTTTCTGGGAATGTATTAAACTACTACGAACTTTTTGTACAGAAGTTGAAAACTGGTTTTATTCCAAAAATATGTACGTTGGACGCCTTAACAGGGGCGGATCCAGAAAGTTTGGAAAGAGGGGGCCGGAAAATTTGAGCCTGGTCTACCTCCCAACCTTTCAACAAA
>JAOTRI020122028.1:0-12062 GCA_028564885.2 Zoanthus sanctaehelenae
GCTAATCAGAAGAACTGTGAGACGCCACTGGGTAAATATCTTCCTTTGATTTAAATTAACGTTCGCCTTTCACTTATTAACACTACTCTGTAATCTAGATTTTGAACGTCTACACTCCCAACGAGTTATTTAAACCCGTGAATAATCATCTGTTAAAAACACATTCAAAATCCACGATGATCTGCTAAAAGGCGATAACTGGATTAAACTCAAGATATCTCAAACAACTGAAATCGAAGCAGCAAAAGGCAAGTGCACAACAGCCAAACGATGATTTACAAGAAAGAGGATCTTTCTCATCATGTCAATAGAAAACGATCAAGGAATCGATGTAGCTAAATCAAATTACACAGCACTCGCTGTAGCCTACGACGAACTAGAGGTAAGCATGAAACTTATATTGATTTGTTATCGGACGAACAATCATAAGAAACAGAAGCGTGGATGAGAGCATCCAAGAAAAAATTTATGATGCAGCTACACGCAAAATCAAATATGTAGATCATATCACTTTCAAAGGAAAAACAATGCACGAGGATGTAGCATAAACAAGGAGCACGGCGTGGACAGTTTTCGAAGCTTCATACAAAGTATTTCGCAGGCGTTACAATCAAAAGAAATTCCTAACTTTGCATTGAAGGACTTACAAACGCAAATAGAAGACGAATTTCTAGAATGCAAACAATCACACGCAATCTACTACAATTATTATCCAGAGAATCTATTGAATCTGAAATGAATTGGCACGCTACAATACAAATGTGCTATCACGAAATAAAAGAGAAAATAGTAATTAGCTACAGTAACGTAGAAAAAATCTAAGCAAATACAACAGGAATCAGTTTGGTTTCTACAATTGGAAAACGTACGAATGGCTCATTTCTATGGAGAACTACGCGAGTATCCACAATTTAAGAGACTTCCAGAAACAAGTTATGACTCAGATCCGAAAAATGATGCAGCACCTGTCTTAGTAAGGAACCAGCGAGACGACAATATAGACGATATGTAGCAACGTTTGGATGAAAAATATGGAGACCCAGCCAAAGTCGCTGACGTTATCATTGACGAAATAAAACGATTTAGAATACTCAGAGAAGAAGAAGATAAGCATTTTATCGAATATGTAACCCTCATAGAGGATGGTTATAAGAACCTAAAGAGACTTGGTATGGAAACAGAGAACACAACCACCAGCTCAGTGAGCATAGTGGAGAAAACACTTCAGTCAGAGATCAAAAGAAAATGAGCCGAACTGGTTGGCTCTCGTGACAGCCCAGTTAATAAAACTAACAAATTTCCAAGTCTCCTCGATTTTCTGCAGTTTCAAAGAAGTACTATTGAAAATAAGTGCTACACTCCGAGCGACAGGTAGCAACCAATATCACAAAGGCACAGCAAACTACACAGGAAGTATTGCAGAGGAAAAAGACGAAAATATCAAAGAAGCAAGACCAGAGTGTTTAATTCACGACAACGGTAGGCATTGGACATCTGATTGCCGACTTTATCAAGCTAGGACAATTGAGAAAAAGAAGAATTTTCTTAAAGAAAATCGAGAATGCTGGTCTTGGCTTAAGCCTGGCCATAAACAGCGCACTTGTAGAATGAAAAGATACTGTGGCGTGAATGGCTGCACAAGAAAACACCACCCATCAATTCACGAAAACAGTTAAAGTATACTCCATTAAGCTTCTGCCTCCACAAATGCTTGTCACAGCTCAAATATCGATACATGCCTCCTTCAGATACAGAGTCAAGACCAAGAAGGGGTCAGCTAATGTGATGTGGAATAACGCAGCTCACTTTGCTTTATATCAAACGCCACAGCAAAACAAGAAAAACTTAAAGGAGTGAAAGTAAATCTCTCGATTGTAAAAACGAGAAAATTGAAACGATGAAATACAAACTACCACTTTTGGACACCCAGGGTCAGGCAGCTGAGTTTTAAGTGTATGGCATCGACAAAATCACCTCTTCGCACAGCTATTTAGAAACGTTACAATAGATGAAAAAGCATGACCCCCTGGGCCAGTTGATGTATTGATTGGTTATGAATAAGCCACCTATCACCCTGAGAGGGAGCAAAATATCGACCATCTTGTATTATTGAAAAATCGTTTAGGAAGATGTGTTGGAGGAACTCACCCACTACTTAAGTGCAGAAAGTGTTCCTTGGGTGCAAAAGATTATATCATTCAAAAAGAAAAAAAAACTAGAATTGATTGAGCCCAATTTAACGTTCAGCAGTAAGGATAACTCGTGGACTGTCGAATATCCCTGACAATCGGAAGGTAGCCATAGCAAAATTGGCTGCTACTGAGCGACAACTAAAAAAAAGGCAGATTGCGTGAAGTACATATAACGAACAGATAAAGGACATGGTAACAAGAAATGTGACAAGGAAACTCTCAAAGAAAGAAATGATAAGCTACACAGGTCCCACACATTATATTGCTCACCATGAGAGGTTGAAGCCAGAATTCAAATCTACTCCTGATGAAGCTAGATCAAGATACTCACAGATTTCTATGGCACGAAATGGATAGGACAAGAGAACCAGAGACTTATACAGCGTGTCTCATTTGGAGATATACCGTCCAGCACAATAGCCACCATAGCACTGAGAAAAACGGCAGAAATGATGCGTAGTGAATACCCAGAAGCTGCTGACATAATCCAAAACAACACATACATGCACGATATCATAGAAAGCAAAGATAACCTTGTAATGGACCGTAAGTTCAATTAAGTCATAGAGAAAGCTATCATCAAAGAAGGATTTAAGGTCAAAGAGTGGATATTCTCAGGAAATATGAATAAGCTAAAGGAAACGATCACGATGAACAAATGTAAAAATTACAATAAATATGGACTTGAAACTAAAAGCAGAAAAAATCAAATACAGAAAAAAAAACTGAAAAATAGGGTCAGTGACCTAAAAATCGGGAAGGTCGATAACTGGAAACACATATTTTTTTATTTGGCCTTATGAAATTAATGAAGGTAAAAAATTTGTTAGGGCTGCAATTACAATAAATATACCTGATGCTAAGGGTGCTATAGAGATTGGAATCTTGGAATCCAAATTAAGATAGTTCTTGATTCGTTCCATGCATCTCCCTACGTGAACCCTGACACAAACCACTTTCTTGTTATTTGCAATTTCTGCCTTAGAAAATCATTTTCGCTCCTTTAAAAATGCTGGCATTGTCAAAACAACCCCAACTGAGGCCAGTTCATCTTGGATTAAGAACCCCTTGTCTGCCATGACTTCATCCCCTTGCTGTGGATGGTTTAATAGTCCACTTTTCACAGTTGTTTCCTTATCAGAAAAACTACCTGGATATAGCTCACTAACAAATACAGTGGCACCACTAGGGGGTAATCCCACTACACCCTTCATTGCCGTCTTTGATTTATAAGAAGAATAACATGCCGACTGATTATTCAAGGCAGATGGTTGTTCCATCTCTACCTCAGTGCAATCAATTATAATTGCTGTTTTCGGATAAAACTCCTTAAACAAGGGGGAATGTGTAGCTTGATAACATCCCTTGGGGTAACTGCATTATAACTTCCATTTCACTTCTTAAAAACCTGATTGATCCAAGTTCTAAATATCTCGAACACAACAATAGAAGAAATGTTGAAATGATAGGCCAAGCCTCTTTTAAAAAGTCAAATCAAATCAAATATCTTCCTTTGATAGAATCCAAAGCTTAAATTCCTTGCAGGTCTTTCAATTATTTCGAAACACAACATAAGGGTTTCATAGTCCGATAACCCAGTAAAAAATGAAATGTCTTCGTGTTTATCTTTAAACAGAATGATGTCAAATCTAAGATCTTCCATATTCATTTTGATGTCTTCGAGCTCTGTGGTCAACCTTTGAATTTCTGCTTCAATCTTTGATATCTTGTCCTTGTAATAACTGACTTCAAATTCTTCCGTAAGTTTTTCTGTCCGAGTACCGAAATCAACTGCAAGATTTTCCGTTTCGGTACCAACGTTACTGTGAGACTTTTTTGCAGATAATTCTTCACTGGAGTCCTGGTAGATCGTTAACAGCTTGTCATGATCAGAATATTGACTCACCTCTGTTCGGCTTTTTTTATTCGCATTGCTTTGCCCTCTATAAAATTGCTTTTGAACGGTACTTACTCTCTTCAGTTCTCTTCGTTTCGGTTTTTCGGCTGTTCAAGGAAAGAGAGAAGGGAGATGCTCATTATCACGTTTTTTTCCTCCTTCGAAGTGTTGAGAACAAACTCGTGTATTTTGGCTCTCTAACTTCAAGTTGTTGTTCTTAAGAAGTCTCACGTACTCCTTCACGCTTTCGCCATCTTTGTTTATCTGTCCACCCAAGTGTGTTCCCCAGGTCCCTAGCGCCCAACTAGTACCCAACCCTCTGCTCTTTTCCGCTCCGAGAAATAGGGTGAGATATTTGTACTCGTCCCAGACACTCTCAAGGTATTATTTGTACGGTTATCCTTGCAATTGGATAATTTATCTAAATACTTAAGGAAAAAGTATGAAATAAAAAATGATTGTTGGTTAACAGATATTTGTGTAAATAAAAGTCATTTTAGTGCGCGGCCATATATTGTATTTATTTATTGTGCTATGGCGATTTTCTATCTACCGACATGGACTAAAGAGATGTGTGCATTCGTTATTGCCGATCTTAATTTCTTTCAATTCTGTAACAAATTCCAGTGTGATTATTTTTCAAGGTTGACCTGCAAATCAATTGGTATTATTTGACTAACAAGTTAATATTCACTGTACTTTCCAAACTGTATACTGTCACCCGTGACCCGAGACCCGTCACCCGATACAGTATCCGAATGCCTTCATATGTTACCTGTACTTGCAAACACCATACAATAGTATTTAGCTTGGGAGGACTACTGTCTGAATATGGTTGGCATGGGTGCTAAACTTTTAACCAGCATTTATAAAATAAGTAAAACACTAAACGTTACAAAGTTTGTCTCAAGAAGTCCTTCAACTCCAGTCATTTTGACTTTTAGCAATGGCTTCACTTAGCAGGTAGTGCAAGACAGTCTACAAACCTGTCTCACAGTTTGAAAACAACCTGAAGGACTCACCCACACTCCAATGCAGATCTGACCTTAATATGCCAACACTACTACATAAAACCTGTTTATCTTACATCAGCCTCATTAATAATTACAAGCCTGCAGTCACGAAGATATGAGAACTGCGATGATCATCAAATGTAACTCTATTCATGTAGTTATTACTGCTTATATCATAAAGTGTGAGCTCACCAAGTTCAATTTTCTTTCCTTAATTCCTCTTTAAACATAATGAAACAACCCAAAAACAAAAATATTTTTTACCTTCAGCAGCTTCATCATGGTTTCAAACAAGTTTGTGTTGACAATTTTATGTAGCCAAGATGGCTGAAAAAAAAAGAAAACAATGTTATACATTAATTGAATTGAATAATTATACAGTACGAAAATGAACAACACCACAAAAATTTTAGCTCCATTGTTATTTCCCCAAAGAACTTTTTCTTTAAGTGTATATAGCGGTTATAATATTAGCCCTATTACAGGTTTTAAATCCAAGGAAAACAATAACGAAGTTCATTTTTTGATACAAACTCTTCTTAGGCCTGTTTTTCATCTTTTAAATTTTTTCCTTTGTAGCTCTTGGCCGAGTATTGGCAGTTTTGTGTGGCCTGGTACCTAATGATGCCAAACTTGGAACCACAGTCATTGGTTGTTGTCAAAACATTTATTTCAGTTATTTACCTGTATAGTCGAATTTTTGTGTTTTTATAGTTAAAATGTAAAATGGAATCCAATCAAATTATTACCCAGATTTTTTATTGCATTTAATTAAAGGTCTCAACAATACTGAAATGCAAATTAGACTAGAATGCAAGCAAGCTCTTTCTTTTCCTAATCATTGGTCAAAGCTGCAAACAAAAATTGTATAGAAACTGCTGACTAACTGTATTGTGGGCGAGGTAGGAAAGGAAAGAAAGAGACTGCAATGGTTTCAGTCAAATTGAAATTCCTAGTTACGCTTTCGACAAGAATTTCCAATTGATTTAACAAATGATTACATTATCTGTCATTCACTCAAAGTTTGACGCGAGAGTAAAATCTATTTTAGTTGGTAAAGCCTCTTATAGAGGTTTCTACCCACTATGTTACCGCGGTGAAAGAGTGATTTTCAGCTTGAATTGTTGAAAACACTCGACAGCTCGAACTTTGTCGTGCATCCGACGATCGATGGTGTTTCGGATATAAGTGAGACACTCGCTCCTGATTTTCCTCTAATTCTGGACATATACAAACAAATCCTTGTCTTACATGATTAGTTGTTTCTACGGTTATTTTACGACTTCAAAATGTGATCATTTTTCCTTGTAATTACGGCAAGTATAGTACAAAGGATGAAAAGCCTGTTGTGCTTTGCTTTAGGGTGATAAAAAAGTTTATGGTGAGCTACTTGTTTCACACGTGTTTGATGTCGGAGAATTGCCAACTGTTGCACACCCCTGTTTACAGCTTTCTCGCGATGTCAAACTTGAATTGCCCAAAGCATTATTTTCTCAATATCTATTGTAACTTCATGTTTTCAAACTTTACTGTCAACTGACAAGGGGCAGCCTACACATTTTAAAAGTTCATTTCTTCTAAGTATTTTGTTCTGGTTGGTTTAGATCTATGCTCTATTAAACCGTAAAGTCATGGTTTTCGTTTGCTTGTTTTGCCGCTTGTTTTACGATATCAAAAACATTCTCGTGTCACTCCAACATCATTTTTGTTCTTATTCGCCAATACACTCACAGAAAAAGTTGTACTCTAATGCTTAAATAGAACATGTTTTGTCAAAAATACAAGACATTTTTTCACGGAAACTCAGAAAATATAAGACACAATTATGCCCTTAGAATTCAGACTTTCACCTTAATACATGATACAATCACTGTGTATGTAGAAGAAAACCTCAAGCGAATACTGATGAGACCGAACAAAATATTCTTTCATTATAATTTTATTAGGTGGCATCCTCTAATCACACCTTAGTAGTGTCAGTTACAGTACTAGTTTCATTGAATTATGAACATAAAACAATGACATTGCAAGACTACAACATTAATTTTCTTCGCCTGTTTTTCTGACAGCTTTTCCGACAAGTTTTTCTCAGTGATTTTCAAACTTTGTCCAGAAGTTTACGTTTGCCACTTTCTACTACCCTCTGTTGTTCTCTGACTGTTGAAAGTTTGTTTTAATATCTCTCCATTTGTTTTGTTGCCGGTTCAATCATTAATTGTACCGTATCAGTATCAGTTAACAAGGCTTCGCTTGAATGAAGACTTGCATTTTTTGCCCTAAGCTCACACATTCCGGCTTTTATTTTGATGCTGTTATCTATTATTTGAACTTCCATTCTATCTCTCTCTCAACCTTTCTCTGATACACAGAATAAGCTGACATTGCACTAAAGAGTAATGTACGGTTGATTGCACCGCCATATGGAAGAACTATTGTTGCATTCACCACCTTAGCAAGGTGTGAATACTTGATGTTTCTAACTGTTGTAGTGAGCTGAAATACCCTTCTCCAGAAATGATCAACTCCATCTACTTTCCTAACAGCTGGCTTGACCTCATCATGTATATACGCTCTCCACTCATCTGATACATACAATACTTCGTCATCTGGAATGTGAATCTGCTTTGCAATATATTCAATTGATGCAAGCTTTTTAAGGAAGCTTGTTAGAAGAAAATTAGATAAGGAAGAAAAATATGAACGCAATCCGAGAAAGGCGTTTTATGATTTGTACTTAACTATGCTTGCGTTGGTTCCTAAGGGTTAATTCTTCATCATTCAAATGATTTTTTGTGGAAACGCTTATTTTTTCAGCTATGGAGCACTGAAAGATTTAACACATCTACCTTGACGAAACTGATCGTTTGTTCATACGAGATGTGTATCTGCCGTTCATTGTGCAGAAAATTCAACAAGAAATCTTTAAAAAGAGGACTGCCAAGTCAAGAAGTTCAATTAAACAAAGATACTGTTTTTAATCATGCAACTTGGACACGCCTGAAGGCTGCACAGATTGGGGTTCTCTTGCAGTCACTTCAAGGTAGTGCATTAATTCTACAATTAACAGGTTTCCATTGCTCTGGAAATCCTCTCACAGATGGTTTAATTGACAGCCATTATCAACAGGTGAGCTCCAAGAAGATTTTCTGTTCAAAATGTAGATTTACAGTAGCTGCAGTCCCTGCAGTCCAATAAATCTTCTTGTCGTGCAGCCAAATATATACAATTAATTATTTAAGTGTATTAAACAAATATTTTCTTTACCCGAAACAACCTTGTATATAAGCCTCAATGAACACCTTCACCTTTGAGAAATGTCAGAAAAAAACGAAAGAATTCTACTTCATTTAGAATTCTTACTCTAAGTATAAAAATTGAGATTTATTTTATTATTAGAGATTTATATCTGAACAACAATATTGTCCAATACAATAAGGATGCAAACGGTTTAGTCACAATTTAAACCTGTAACATGTAACATTTAAAGAAAATGGCCGCCAGAATAAAAATGTACCCATAACTCCTTGTGCACTTAATTACTTAATAAGATGTAAATGGTGGGTTGGACCTGGGAACTAGTTGGTTAAGTAGTCTCTAAAAATATTCAAAAAAAGAAACGCAAAATCCATCTTTAAAAAAAAACTTTAATTAAACTTTCATGTTTTGTTGGTCTGAAAACATAAGATAATACAGGACATTTTCCCAAATTATAGGACTACAAAGGACAACACTGAAAATATAGGATTTTATAGGACTCTCTGGACACTCCATATATGGGAGATCTTCTTTTCAAATGAAAGAAGCAAACAAAACCTAAACAATTTTTTGAAAATTCGGAGGGCTAGAATTAAACTTTTGGATTACAAACCTTCAGTGCTAACCAAATTATAAAGTTTGATAACCAATTTCATAAGTTACGATATCTCAAATATTAAACATTTTGTTCAGTGAAATAAATAAAACGGCTTTCTGCTACGGCGGCAACTTGATTTTAAAACAGTTTCGGTTTTACAACCTTCGTTAAGCCTGTACTAACTCATAACTTCACATTCCATCTCAAAGACCGCAAGAACAAATTGTTTTATACAGAAAACAAGCTAATGTAAGTAAATAACACGTAAACCGTTCCAAGAACTTTTTTTTTAAAAAAGGTTATTTTCATAACATAATTTAAATATGTTAGAATATTTTACTAACTATTTTTTGTAACCAAAGGTTAAAAACTACTACCCATTGGTTAATGGGTTACCGTTAATTTTGAGCTCTGCATCGCAGCTAAGTTAACCTACATCCATACAACATTACCATTTTAACAGGCACAAAAGAACAGCTTGCAACTTGTTCATGGCTTGAATCGTTTATCGAGGTGGCACATTTCACGGCTGCACATTCAATTTTATTCTCAATCTTCCAGGCAATAGTTCCAAGCAATACATTTGAGGATTAAAAAATACTTTTTCTTTGAATATTATGTCCGATCCCAAAGAAACATTTTATTAGAGAAAATCATCAAACTTTTGATGTTTTGATTTCACTTCTTCTTCAGTGCATCACATGAATTTCGTATCATGTGACTTTGTGAGCGTGGATGCACATTAGTTATCGGTATGTTCAGTTGTCTATTTAAGGGTAAGTTACTGGAAGTAAATAGTTTGTCTACAAGTACACCCACGAAATGGCAATAAAATGAACGAGAAATGTAAATAATGAAGGAGGCAAAGCCGAGTCCATAATAAGAAATTTTGGGTTAATGTTATTGCCAGCTCGTTGCTATATTTGTATAAACAAACTAGGAACTAAAAGCTAGCTGAATTCACTGCACTGCAAAGCTAGCCTAATACAATGAACTTCAAGCAAGAGTCGAGTTTGAACAATTTGATTAAATAGGTACATAAATTGCAAATTAAGTTCAAATAGAATAACACAGAAATAACAAAAAGTCATTCATTTAAAATGGAAGACGTCTTAAAAATCAAAGCAAAGGCAATAATTTTCAATTGAGCAAATACAAAACGAAGTTTACTGAAACAAGTCAGGAATCTGTATATTTTCGCTAAAAAAATTTCGCACCACAAAACAAACCAATTACAATGTATACAACAATTAAAAATCCGGTATTCAGTAAATCTAGCAAATGTTTGAATTCCATGTTTAAAAAATCCAACGGAAAAATTGTTCAAAAAATTGCTTCACAAGAAACCCAAACTAGGCAAACGTATCTAAAACTAAAAGCCGGGAAAACAGCTAGACGTGCACCCAAAAGCCCGCCAATTACATAACCTGAATCTATACTTTGATAAAGGACAACTTTGAATAAACAGAATTGAGTACTAAAGCTGTAACGTCACGTTGCCACGACGCTAAAATTTTCTGTTCTAAACAAACTTCTAATTGTAATGGCGTCTGTAGCGTGAGAGTGTGCTTTCGATGTTTTACCTTGAATTTGACATAAAAATAAAAAGAAGACGGAAATACATATTTTTATTTACGTAAAACTTCACTTCTTATCATTTTGCTACAAAAAAAGGAGGTGAAGTAGACAGAAACCGTCGTATGCGTAAGATCGTTTAATACTGCCTGTTACATGGGGACACTATATCGATAGATTCTCTGGCATTTTTCTACTCTGGAGAACAGAAATCAATTAACAGATGAGAGAACCAAATAAGATCTGGTCACGTAAGGTAAATTGCCTTCACTCCCGGTGCATTGATTGGGGAAGTGAATTGTAGCTGAACAATACGATCTACAGTCACGGTGAGTTTTCGTTAGGCAATCAATCAGACTGCTTGTGGCGCTTACAATGAATTCTATTTTTCGAATTAGATTCTACCCTTTTGTTTAAACCCCAAGGGTGCAAAGTTCTTAATTGTGCAGTCCAATAGGCTTCTCTAGTAATACGCTTCCTCTCAAAGTTATTTTCATTATTGATTTTCTCTATACAAATAAATTGAAAGTCACATAAATGATGTGAAAACGAAAAAGAAAACTTGTGAGGTTGCGATTCACTTCAATGCCACTCCACATCATTTATGTGACTTTCAATTTATTTGTATAGAGAAAATCAATGATGAAAATAACTTAGAGAGGAAGCTTATTACTAGAGAAGCCTATTGGACTGCACAATTAAGAACTTTGCACCCTTGGGGTTTGAACAAAAGGGTAGAATCTAATTCGAAAAATAGAATTCATTATAAGTAAACTTACCTTCACAAGTTCAGAATTTTATTTTTATTTTTACATTTATTTATTGTTTTTAGATATTTTTATACTATACATTTTTAACATAACCTGCGAGAGCCATAACTATGAATAGTATTTTGTATACATAATTAATTTAGGCGTGGTAAAATGTATATATATAGCCAGTTAATTAGAAGCTAGCTTGTAGTCTCTTAATTTTTAACTTTTTAAACTTTTTTAACTATACATATGTTTTAACCATCTTAGGAAACTGAAGCAGGCCGAAGGCCGAAACGTTTTTATTAAAGTTGGATGGAAAGAAGTTGCTTGTTTTGCTTGATTTGTGGATTCGTATTATAAACATTTGAAAGCAAGCTTAATGAATCAGAAGTGATCCTTCTTCCATATGATGTCCTTCGTTGGTTCTTTCGTGGATACAAGTTATATATATATAGTATTAAAAATCACAAAGATAAAGATAAAGATATATTTATGTTATAAAATATTTAAGATAGTACAGTGGTTTCTATTGGCCGAGAGGTGTGTTTGTATAGGCCAATGAAGTATAGAAATCACGTATTAGCTAGTCCTCGTAAGGAGATTTTGTAAAATGATCGTGAAATAAACACAAATAACAACGCGGTTGTAATTCTCTTCCTCAGAGTCCTGAAAATGGAGTTACATCCCGCATGCGTCTCGTGCTTCACTGATCAGCTCTCGAATTCTCCCAAACTTGCGCCTCGGTTTTCATAGCGCTATGAAGGCACAGAAAAAATG
>JAOTRI020122039.1:0-12062 GCA_028564885.2 Zoanthus sanctaehelenae
TCGGAAATTAAATATGATCTCAGAAATGATCTCGGAAATTAAATATGATCTCGGAAATTAAATATGATCTCAGAAATAATCTCGGAAATTAAATATGATCTCAGAAATGATCTTCTCGGAAGTCCCTTCTCGGCTTTCGTATATTTTCTATCATAAAATTAATCTTCATCAGTTTTGTAAAAACTGTGAGAACTGTCAGTTTGCAAACGGTAGGCTGGAGATCTTTTTCATGGTTGAAAGCATCTTGATTTTATTTTCTGGGAAGTTAATAGTTCGCTTTTAAATTTGCATAATAAACTGAATTTGACAAAGTCTGAATTTATTTTGTTTTTTCAACGGAAGTTTTACTTTATGAACGAGTTAAACTACGAAAAGTACTTTTATATAAATTTGCGTTGTAAAAAAGTAAAATACTAAGCTTTTGCTTGAAAACATGAGGTTCATATTAAAAGATAATGCAAAATTTTATAAACTGAATTGATCTAGCCACTTACAAGTCGAGTTAACGATTATAGATATTAGCAGGAAGAATAAAGTTAAGGGGAATTCAAATTTAACATCGTAAGAAAGCTGTGATAGGATTTTGAAGACCACATTATGGAACATTTGGCAGCTCTCCGACACGTGTGACACAAATAGCTCACCGTAAACTTGTTTATTCCGGTAAGGCAACGTACAAAAATCTTTCCAGCTTTTGTACAATTACTTGAAGATTGAGTCCTGCGACTATTACTGTACTACTGGAAATAAAGACTTGATTTCTTTTAACGTTCCACGATAAGTAAAAGAATTAGCTGCTTCCTCAATACCATATGCAAAGCTTCAATGGATCGAATTCATAGCCATAATACATTTTTTTAACAGGATAACTAGCATTAGATAGCGCTCTTTGGACATTATGACAATTTCTAAAAAAGAATTCTCATCGGTTTTCGTCATATTATATTCAATACGGCGATCGTCAGCTCAATGGAAAGTGAATTTTGAGATTATTACGCATTAGCGGCACGAAACGTTTTTGATTGACAGTTTTTCAACTCGGGGTATATCATCGTGTGGAAAGAGCGGCAAGATCAAAGGTAGCTGCGTACCCCCCTGGATTTTCCAAATAGGAAGATAGCAGCCGATGAGCATTTCCTTTAATTTATGCCATGTGAATTCAATTTAGACAGCAAGATAACATGGTCTACAGTGTCAAATGCTTTCTTAAGATCCAAAAAACAACAGCGTTTATATAACCACGATCAATATTGAGAGTCCAATTATCAGTAGCCTCTAATAAGGCTGTGACAGTGGAGTGAAATGACCGAAAACCAGATTGGTATTTAGATAAGATATTATAATCTGTCAGATAAGAAGAAAGTTGATTGTAAAGTAATCTTTCAAAAACCTTTGCTATTACAGAAATTAGAGAGATAGGACGAAAATTATTCATATCTGTCCTTTCACCCTGTTTGACAGCGCAAAATTGCTGTCGCCAAACGTGATCACGGCAACATTTTCCAATTTTACGACGGCAAAAATCTTAAGCTGTGTCTTGTTGTTTTAAGTTTAAACAACCTTTCAGACACCATTGAAGTGTAAATGATAACATGTGCACAGACTTTTCAAGTGCCTGCACTTTTCTTTTTTCTGTGAAGCATGAAATATTGGTGGTCAATGTGATTGCTAATGTCAGTACATTAACAAGCAGAAGCTACGAGGCGTTTTCGTTCTAAAATTTTTTTAAAAGTTGAAACAAATTGTTTCAAAAGCCTCCTAACTTTGCTTTAAAACTTAAAAAGACTTTTCATTGGAGTTTTATATTGTCAGAAAAACACCAAGAGCATAACAATCAAATGTCAATTATACTAAAGTTACTGAGAAAATCGGGCTAGTTACGAGTTAACTACGATCTAGCTTTACAAGAACTAGAAAAGTCCACATGTTATTGTTCATGTTATTGTTCAATAAAATTCTTCTGAAGAAGAGCCGTCGGTTTCGGATTTAGCTAATGTCATCAAGTTTATGTCCTTGTCACTGTCTGGTTCAAAATCACTTAATTTGACTTTTGGATGAATCAGTTACCAACCCTGATTCAATTCTTTTAGTGGAAGTGATTTCTGTGGGCTTGTTTTGTAATATATTCAGTGAAAAGTCGAAAATTTTCACAACAGCATTTTTTCTGCCGTCGCAAAGTTTGATTACGACAGCATTTGCGACAGCATTGCTGAATGCTGCCACTAATTCTCACCACTGCTACGGTTTAATGCCCTTATTCTTGAAGATGTGAAGGTTTAACAATTTGCAAATGTTAGAGCAAAGACAGCATCTTCTCAATTATTTAAAGACCCTGATTGTTGGTCTAGCAGAGAATCGAATGAACCTTAGCCTCCTACACGATAGACCAGCACCTTAACAACTAATAATAATAATAATAATAATAATAATAATAATAATAATAATAATAATAATGGTTTATTGTCAGAATATCCACATAGTGGCTCTTCAGCTGACAAAAACTAATTAACAAACACTATCTAAGCAAATGTACATGTATAAAACTAAAGATATAGAATACAGTAAATATTCAATGTATACTATTATAATAATTTTATGAATCTACTATTATAATAATTATATAAAAATTATATAAATCAACAATTGAAAAATTATATTATTGTATCCTATTTTTCAAGAAAATCAAGGCTAACCAGGCTGAAGTTCAATGATGCACTAAGTACTGCATTATTAAGACTGGTTTTATGATTTATAGGTATGAAATCAATCATT
The DNA here is from genome assembly GCA_028564885.2 of Zoanthus sanctaehelenae. NCBI lineage: Eukaryota > Metazoa > Cnidaria > Anthozoa > Zoantharia > Zoanthidae > Zoanthus > Zoanthus sanctaehelenae. The sequence continues at coordinate 2,773 of JAOTRI020122039.1, forward strand.
ATTAAGGAATTTCTCTTATACCTTTTAGCGACAAAAAGAAATCCTGGAATGTTCAAGAAGCAGAAATAGAAAGCAGGTACTTAATAATGAGCACAACATCTACAAAAAAAAACAATTATGTTAGTGGCGACTATTGCGATTTTTTGCCTATCACAACAGTATCATGATAGTTGTTCAAACTATTGCAGTAGCATTGCAATAATATTACACACATTCTGGTAGAACTTCAGTAAAACAAATAGGAAAGTTTGCAGCTAAATTTATTCTTTCTGTTACTGTACATTCACTAGTCAAATTAAAACTCAAGAAATCTAAAAGCTGTGGTCAGTAATATTACATTTTGTTACACATATACATATAGTATAGCTACCTTATAGCTATTAGTAAAGAACTGAAATACATGTATCCAAAATGGCGATCACTTGGCATGATAAATGCGTTCTTTGCTTTTGTTTTGTTTATTAATACTAGTTTATAATTGGCGTATAATTTACTTTGGTTTAATTCATGCCATAAAGTCACTGACAGTAAAATATCGCGATAGTTGTCAATAGTTGGTTTTAGCAATCAATGTGATGCTATGATCACGATCCAAACATTGTCATTAACCCTTTTCCTCCCAGGAAGTCTTGCGATTTTGAACGATTTTTTGTATCAAAACAATCAATTAGCTTTCTGAATCTTGTTTATTGTATATGTATAATTAGTGAGATGATGTTTAAATTATAGTTACCTACTACGTGATTGTTTAGGTGCTTATTGGTAATATGTCTTGTAGTGGCAAGTGCTTATCATGTGGAAAGTATTTGGAAACTGGAAAACTGTCAGAAACTGAACATGTTCATTTGAAGTACCAGCTTGGATCAAGATGGCAAGATATAATGGCCTGGTCACTGAAGAAGAACATGCGCTGTTTTACATCAGTGGGAAATTATGTTGACACCCCCAGTGATGTAGTTGATGGTGTCCCTAGGAGTGTTGCTCACTTCATTCAAACTACAGGACCCTATGATGTTGTTATTGATGCCTTAAATGTTGGCTACAGGCATGCCATTGATAACTCAGAACATGTTTCTACTAATAGGTTTAAGCCGGAACAGGTCAGTTATAACATGTATCGCCTTGAACAAGTGCTGTTAGTTCATACGTAGGTTACTGGGACATTTCTACAGTTTATTGCGTTGATGTTAGGAGAATGCAATCATAATCTTGTGCATGCGGAAAAAATCTCGATTTTGTGGTTGATCCAAATTGACGCCATTTTGGGTTTCTTCGAGAGGGTCTGAGTTCCATTCCTGAGCAGGTGGAAAAAATCTCGATTTTGAGGTTGATTCAAATCGACGCCATCTTGGATTTTTCCGAGAGGGTTTGGGTGTGGGTTGTTTCAGCCAATACAGCATGTAATTAAGCTTCCCATGAAATTAACTGTTTTTACACAGGACTAAGTTCAACCCCTCTAAAACAGTGTTAGAAAAATCGCTATCCTATCCAACCTTTAAACTATTGAACGCACTTCACTAATCTATGATTACTGCTAGTATAATTATAGCAAATACACACAATTTCTGGATGTGGTTGTAATGAAAAACACCAAGTACATACTGAATAGCACATATGGGCTAAAGCTACTATGTTGGTAGTGACCATTATTCCTTAAATCTACCGTAGGTAATTAAAATAGTGAGAGTGAATATTACAGTTGCAGCCATGGAGAACTAATTTGAAGAGAAATCTAATAGAAATGCGTTCGGTGTGTAGATATATAAAAAGAAACAAGAATAAAAATAACATATATAGCCCTAAGCCGGAATCGAACCCCACATCTTCAGTTTACTAGTCCGACGTGTTAACCACTACACCACAAGGACCAACCATGCTGGTAACGCAGCCGGACAATGTTATGTAGATGGTAACTGTAGGGGTTCACAGGGCGATATTTTTCTCTATTGGTAAATTGAACACCGTAATTTTAGACCTGTATGCATATATATGGTATTATGTGTAGAGAAATCTAATAGAAATCCGTTCGGTTGTGTGTAGATATATAGAAAGAAATAAGAGGAAAATATTATATATCGCCCTTTGCAGGAATCGAACCTCACATCTTCGATTTACTAGTCTGACGTGCTAACCACTACACCACAAAGACCAACCACACTGGTAACGCAGCCGGACAACGTTCATTCACTAATTTGATTGGTGATTGGTGTTCATTCACTAATTTGAATAGTGACTGGTGTTCATTCACTAATTTGATTGGTGACTGGATTACATTCACTAATTTGATTGGTGTTTGGTGATGGTGTCATTCACTAATTTGATTAGTGATTGGAGATTGGTGTTAGTTTACTAATTTGAGGGGTGATTGGTGTTCATTCACTAATTTGATTGGTGACTGGTGATTGGTGATTGGTGTTCATTCACTAATTTGGCCTTTTTGGTGTCCTTGTTAGCAGGGCTGACACAAAGTTCAGATACCAAAATTTTTCGGGAAGTGAGTTTGCGTACATCGTAATACTTAATACACAATCAAAGGAGTTTGAATAGCCCTGTCGGCCTATGGCCTTATTATTGGCTATTAATTCGTAGTCCATATATTCCTGAATTTTCAATGTTAATTATCCTGTACTGTTCAATCTTCTGGAAGGAGGAAAGTTATTTTATGTTAATGAAATGGTTATTTATCATAATTTTTATAGGTGAAACAGGTTGCTTCTCATTTCCTGAAGGATGGTAAACGCGTACTTGTGATTGGTGGAATGCCTATGACTTTCAATGTACTGAGAAAGAACCACACGAATCAATTCAGAAAAGCTTTGAAGTCATCTCTTATTTACCTCCAGAAAAACTGTGGTGTCATGCTTGTTGTTGACAGGTTTGAGTTTAATGCCATCAGTAATGCAGTAAGAAAGTAAATATAGAGATATGAACAGAAATGATTAGACACAACTATTAACAAAAGCTAACGATTTTATGAAAAAGGCAGTTTCGATGTGTCCGCACACTTCAAACCTATAGAAAAATTTCAATATACACACTTCATATCTTGCCACCCACCAGGGGTTTAATAGGGCTTTGACTCCTAAGAACAAGCTCAAATGAACTTAAGTTCCGAACCCAAATCAACAACTTGAAAAATGCCTCTGAAAGATGATTCAAAGAAACCCAAATCGAACAAATTTTTCCAGAAGTTAAATTGGAAGGCAAAGGTGCAGCATTAAAAACAGAAGCTTTAAAGCTGGCCTTCATGGTAACAAAATAGTTTAATGGTTCATCATGTTATCAATATCGGAATCAACTGTAAGTTATCACCATACATTGCTTGCATTTTCTAAGAATTCCACACTAATGACATGGCTTCTATGTAATAAAGATTAGTCTTACTGATCATACATCGCAATTTTGTTCATTCAATGTTGTGAAAACGTATGTACATAACTAACTAAACATTAACGGCTTTTAAATTTGACATTAAAATCTGTTTTTGGAAAGCTTATATTATCTCGTTTAACTAAATTGTTGAGTGGACCTTGATGATTGCAATGGTTAATTGATGAAATCTCACTTTCGTTTTAGCTTTGCTTTGCCTGGTTTGAATCAATCACGATTTCGGTAAGCAAAAGTACAGGATTTATAATAAATACTGTAATGATACAAAATGCTCACAATACGAAGCATTTGTTCAACCTCTAGCGAAGGGGTAACATTCAAAAGGCCATTTCCTTACTTTGTTTTACAATAACAATTAACAATATTGAGTATTTATATATAATAATCCGATAATCCGCAACAGTGGCTTACAAATATTAACAACCGTAAATTATACCTTCAGTACTATTGATGAAGACAGACCACAACACCGGGATTACTACCCTGCTCTTTTCGATAAATTTGTTGGTATTTTTAAGTCCCTGTATAGAATGTCCAGAGATTGGACCTACGGTTTAACGTCCTTATCCAAGAAGACTCGAAAGTCTAACCATTTGCAGATCTTATAGCAAAGGAGCACCTTCTCCTCAATTATTTTTAGACCCTGCATATTGGTCTAATAATAATGATGATGATGATAATGATAATAATAATAATAATAATAATAATAATTATAATTTATTACTTATAGTGCGCATACTCCATAGGAAGATGCTCGCATGCGCATTACAATTGTTCAAAGTATTATAAATATGATATAAAAAAAAGGTTACATGTTTGAATGAAACTATTTACATTAATTGAAATCTCGGCTTTAAAAATTTACATTCTTTCATTCCAAAAAATTATTACAAATTATACATATAATATAATTATGGTAATATGTTTAGTTAAGTTCAAATGCCTGACGAAATAAATAGGTTTTCAGATGAGTTTTGAAAATTGGGACAGAAGGAGACTGACGAATGGCACTTTGAAGACTGTTCCAGAGGCATGGTGCAGCGACAGAAAATGCTCTATCTCCTAGTGTCTTAAGTGTTTTAGTTTTCGGACGCTTGAGAAGGAGATCTCCATTGTTTCTTAAGTTATATCCTGACGGAGGTTTGACGGTTAGTAGTTCAGAAATATATTCAGGTGCGAGACCATTCAGAACCTTAAAAGTGATAGTAATATCTTAAAATTGATTCTGAAGTTAACAGGTAGCCAGTGTAAATTAATAAGGAAAGGTGTGATGTGATCGAAGCGGCCAACATTGCAGATAATCCTGGCTGCTGCATTCTGTACACGTTGGAGTTCTTGTTATCTGGCATGCAGGAAGGCCGTAAAGTAAGCTGTTTGCGTAATCAAGTCGGCTTGTGACGAAGGCATTTATAAGTATATTTACAGATTCGGAGCTCAGGATTTTTCTAATCCTTCGAATGTTGAACAGATGGAAGAATGATGCCTTGCATACTTTGTTAATATGGAAGTCCATCTTGAGTTGGGCGTCGAACCAGGAGCCTAGGTTTCTGACTTCACTCGAAGGTGGTATTGTGGACATCCCAACTGGCACACTTGCGTCAGTATCCATGCACTTTGGCAAGCTGTTGCTTTGTACCAATGATCAGGATCTCTGTCTTATCATCATTTTACTTGAGTCGATCCGCAAGCATCCAACGTCTGACATCGGAAATACACTTCTGCATGGCCTCGATTGCAGCCGATTGATTTCCAGGGTCTGGTTTAAATGAGAAGTAGAGTTGCGAATCGTCAGCATAAGCGTGGAAATCAGGTAGGTGGTGTTCAATGATTTCGAAGAGCTTACTGACGTACAGAACAAACAGGAGTGGCCCTAGACAAGAGCCTTGGGGCACGCCATACTTTACCGGAAAGTTCCTTGATTTGCCACCGTTGATTGAAATGGACTGTTGTCGGTTCTCTAAGTAGGAACAAGGGGAGGAGAGTGCGACACCTGAGATAACAAAGTCAGAGTGGAGACGGTTTAGTAGAATTCCATGATTGATAGTATAGAATAACCAGGAACCGGAGCCTCCCGCATGATGGACTGGCATCTTACCAACTAGGTTCACCAGGCGGCTGGTGATTAGAAAGAATCAGTTCATTTATGAGTTGTCTAAATTGTAGTCAAGTACTTTTATTTATACATGGCTAAAATAACTCTTTAGGGACATACATTATTAGTATCTTATCTATATCTTATTATATACTCTCTAGATTGTCATACTATAAACTTTCTAAAGCCTATCTAAATAAGTAAATTGCTAAATAACTTAAATAAAAATATAATAAAAGAAAATCCTGCTTTCCAAGAGTGCCGTGTTTTTATGATAATTAGCTATTTGAAGAAGCCACTGCTTCCAGTCTTGAATAAATTGAGGGATTTGGCCTGCCATAATTCAATTGGTAGGTTATTCCAAAGAATAGCGCCATCGTAACTAGAACTGTTCTTCAAATAGTTTGTGTGCGGTTTTGGAATAGCCAGTTTGCCCTTAGTGTCTCTCAAAGAATAGTTTGTTAAGCCGTCACGGTCTATAAACATTGACCGCATATAAATTATGAAAGGGTGAGATTATTTAGGGTTTTATAAACCATAACAGCTAGCTCTTAAAATAAAAGAAAATTGCAATTTGTGTGCAGTTTTAAAACTCGCAAGCTTTAGCCTTTTGTTTGTGCAATGAAGCTATGCAAGATTTAATAATATTGCTCTTGCAATCAAATTTGTTAGAGTGGACTGATTAGGAAACTCGGCAAACTACAAAGAAGATTACAATGTTACTTTGTTTCATGTTGTGTACACTTACCGCCGCCTGGTTAGCCTAGTTGGTAAGGTGCCAGTCTATCGTGCGGGAGGCTCGAGTTCAAATCCCGGCCGGACCAACACTCAGGGTCTCATAATAATTGAGGAGAAAGTGCTGCCTTTGCTCTAACATCTGCAAATGGTTAGACTTTCACGTCTTCTCGGATAAGGACTTTAAACCGGAGGTCCCGTGTCCCCAATTAGTTTACAAAAAAGCTAAAGAAATAGACACTTTAATAAAGTTCTTACGTACTTACACTGTCACAGTTTGGTGTGATGCTTCATTAGGTTATTGGCCGTTTGCTCATTTACATCTCTAAGTCTTTTGTTATTTGTACTCTGTCAGCGTCATATCTCAATAGATAATAAATAAATAATAAATAAATGATAAATAAATTATTATTAAGGAGAACAAAAACGTATAACAAAGAAAGTCATCAAACCAGTCGTCTATACTAACTTTGTTGCAATGGATTAATTTTATGTGAAAGTTTGTATAGGTCATAAGTTATAGGGAAAGTGTTCTTAAGTTGAATGCTCTGAAATAATTGTGTGTTAGTGATGTGGTTTCTGGATTGATCCCCGTCAGTGAATTTTTCAGAGCATTGAACTTGAGGAAGACTTTCTTTGCAATGGACTAATAGGTGAAACACGAGCTCCTTACTAAGGACGAAAAGTCATAAAATTTTCATCCTCTACTCTTATAAATTATGCACATTATGATAAATAGGGCAAAATTACTCTGTGCTGTTTAGCTCACGATGGAGGTTTTAATAGAGAACAAAATTACTTGGCGCTAATTTGTCACTGGCTTGCAACATATGTTGTTTCGGCAGCACTGGCTTCATTGTTTGCCAGAGTTAATAGAAACGGAGTTATAGATTTTATGTTTTTAGTGATAACGAAAATACAAGAAAAACTACAAATTGTTGCAATAAAAGTATTTCAGAGGTAGCAGCAAGGGAACTCGGACGTGCAACACCTTGTGGAGTACGAGCACCAAACTCTCGGCAAAACTCGCGCGAAGAATTTTGCGTTTCATGATTAAACATATAACGGCATGGAGCCGAGTAAACTGTAGTTCATTAATTAAGGATTAATTTTACTTGTGTTTTAATTTCAATTTTTTCTAACATCGCCCTGAGTCCCAGAGCAACTTTATTTTATTCACCTCCATGCGATTACCTATTATTGATGATGCATAAATTGTTTTGTTTTAAATAATGCAGTTATGCATCTTTTGTTTTTAATTGTAATATTTGAGAGCTGTGTTTTTCTTCTATTAGCTTGCTGGATGATCTACACATTCTGTGTGCAGCAATGCATTGTGGACCAGACACCCAGTTGGTATCAGGTGACAAGTTCGCTGATCATGTTGGACATCTGGACCAAAAATCTCGCTCGGCTTTTCGACGGTGGTATAGGTTGAACCAGATTCGTCTTGAAGCATTTGTTAACGGAATTCCAGTATTTAAGGTACGTGATTATTCCGCTGACCAATCTAGATCCCTTGGCATATAATTTGAACAATAAAGTTGTAATAATTACTGAATGATTACGATTGAAATGACAGCACATATTTACTGTGCATTGTTCAAGATATAAAAAGAAAACCCAGGTTGTCCATGATTTAAAAGGGGAGAACTAAACTCATGAATATGGCTGATCTGATAAGTTCCTGCTTACCTGTTAGAAAAATCTACCAATACTCTTTACAAAAGGGTTTTCAGGTTGGCATAGTGGTCATCACTCAAGCTTCCCACCTCTACGGCCCGGGATCGACTCCTGGATTCGCATGTGGGCGGAGATTTGTTTATCTCTGTCTGACTCCAAGGGTTTTTCTCCGGGTACTCCGGTTTTCCTCCCTCCTTGACGCTGTGCTTCGAGGTCACGCATGGTCCGTATAGCGGCAGCCAGGGGCGCTTTTATATGCTTTCTGTCTGACCTCGTTGAGCTGCGCTGCCTCTGTACTTTGAGACGGTGATGAGTGCGAGTCTTATTATTATTATTACTTATTATTACTTATTATTATTACTCTTAGTGTGTTAAATTATGACATGATTCAAAATGACGTTTATAGCTACGAACCAAAAAGCGTTTCTCGGACAACTGCACGACCTCTAATTTCGAGCGCTGTTGTAGTGCACTGTTTGTTCCTTGAAGCTATAATTTTAAAAGCAGAACATGTTTTTCTTGCCCTCATAGCCTGATAATTGAGTTCACCACTTTACTCCAGCTAACTTTAATGAATATTTTTGATTTGCTTTTTATCAGTGCATCCAGTCTACATATACATAAAATCTGTAAATCGCTCTCAATATGGACTTCGCTCCATTCAATTTACTGGACCTTCCCTTCTCAACTCTCTACCAGCCAACTTGATAAATTGTCCATTTGTTACTGCTTTTCGTAGAAAACGTAAAAGTACTATTCAGTGCTCGACAAAATCTCCGTCCGGTCGTCAGGGGTAAGTTGAGTTTTTAAGTCGGGCAGGTAAAAACTGTCCCAATAGTTAAGACCTTAAGAAAGGTTCCCAAGTGCTCAAGTATATCAGCTGAAAATTGTCTCTAGTAGTCAAGAATTCAAGTTTTTGTCGAGCTAGTGCGTTGACACATACAGTTACTATTGCTGATAATTCACATGGTATGAAGCAGTTATGATTCCATACCAACATTAGTTGAAATGCTATTATAGAGGTGTTAACGTAAAAACGCCATGCGTACTTCCCGGATGTTGTGTTCTATTTTAAGACCACAAAGAACGATAAGCAGTTGGTTAATAAAACAAGTTTTTTTTCTGTCATTTTAACTGAACACGGAAATAACTTGATAGCACAGCAACGGGGTAATGGAAACCAATTTAGTAGCAGCAAAAATTTCTCAGCAGGAGAAAGTTGGTCCTCTGTGTCGGTCGAAGTTTAGTTACAATTGCTTTCCCGAGGCCAGGGCAGAGACCAGCAAAACCAATAAAGAAATGAAAGGAACATGTTGAAAATGGAGTAGATGTCCCGTAACAATTGCAAGGGCGGATCCAAGGGGAGGGTCGGGGGGGGGCGCCCCCCCAG
>JAOTRI020122050.1:0-12061 GCA_028564885.2 Zoanthus sanctaehelenae
ATTTTGAGCCTCAGATGTTGAAAAAAATAAGAACATTGAGCCTGGGCAAAATTTTACTGGTTCTTAATAAAAAAAAAAGTGTATCAGTTTATGGGAGCAATATTAATTAAGGCACTTGGAAAAAGTTGCATAAATTCTGTTTTTAAAATAAAGGAATTACCTATTTCATCAAGCTATTTCCTGCTGTTGCTGTTTTTTGCACTTGAAAAGCAGTTCCGTTTCATTTCTAAACTTGTAAATGTTGAGGTTTTTATTCAAAAATTGAAGAGTCGTGTTTCAATGCAGGAAGCTGGTTATATTACGATTAAAACACGTGACTCATACGTAAACTGTAGTAATTGTGACAGAAAGCACTTTAAAAGTTTAAAAACGGCCTGCTCATTTCAGTGTGAGTTTTGGAGCTTACAAAGATGTCTGTTTATTCGGTCGCCTTCATTTTCCTTGCCCTCTTCTCCACCGTTGCTGGAAAAGCAAAATTAATGTCGAGGAGAACGCAACTCCAACAGCAGGGAAGGCCCTTCTCATTTCGCCTACCAGCGACCCGCAAGGTAAGCTTCCGTAACTAGAGTCTAGAGATAAAACCATTATCCTTGCAATCTTGAAATTAAAAGTAGCTGTGTGATTTATCCCTTGCTCTATGTACGTTAAACTAACCATGATATTTACAGATCACTTATTGTAATCAAATCACTTCTAAAATATGTTTCAAAATATAATTTAGTCTTGAGAAATTATTTACGGTACTTTTGAAAAATAGGCTAACTGAAACTGCCTTTCGAAATCTCTAATATAAATATTTAGTTATTTATTAAGCTAATTTTAAGCGCCATTTCAAATCAACGGCCGTTTTTTCTTTTGTTTGTCATGGCATTTGGTCATTCTTATGTTTCGTTTCGGTTCAACGGAGAAAGATTACAGCTCATAGTATTACTGAAAATATATAATGAAGTGTTCAGTGTTTTGATTTGCCAGAACTATTAACTTTTCTTTATTTTAAAAATGTGGAAAGTGAAGTCACAAATTGACCGCTGATTGATAATTTTTAAAAACAAGCACGTCCGGGTGAGGAAGCTGAAATCAATATTAACTTTGCATATAAACCTTGTGGCTGACATAATGATGAACTATCATTCCTATCAATATACGGCCTAGTTCAAACATGTGCCGAACTTAATACGCATTAAGGACTAACGCAAGTTCGACAAAAATCGATCATACTTCCACTTTGGTTTCAAACGTCGAACTAAATAGGTCGAACTTAATTACCAACGGCGAGCATTCCTTATTTGTCGCCCTAGTTTTTCTCCGTCAAATGCAATAAGTTCGGCACATGATAATTGCGATGTTTGAAACCGCGTTGAACCAGAGTCGAAATTAATGTCATTAAGTTCGATCGAGGCAGTCGGACTTAATATAAGGGTCGAACTTAATTAAAAGTGTCGAACTTAATGGTTTCAAATGTCGAACTCATCATGTACTTAATACTTTCTATTTAGTTCGGCACATGATAAGTTCGCCGTTTGAACTAGGCTTAAAATGCATGTTTTCACTGATACACTGATAATCTTAAACAGTCTAGTTCAAAAACGGTGTAATTGAGTTTTGATGAATCTTTCAACTCTTACTAAATTATTTTGATAAAAAGGGATGTTAAATTTTCTCCCGTAGTGAAAGAATTCAGTGCTGACATTTTGGACTGGAGTCCTTTTTCGGAGTGTATGCTAGCATTTCACTCCAGTAATTTAAACAAATGCTCTGTAGCAAGAGGACTCACGCGAAACATATTTCACCCAAGAATCTTCCTTACAATTTCAAGAAGCGAAGCAATCATTTTCAGATGTTATTAGTTGTGAACACTCAATACATGCGATCAGCAGTTCACATCCATGATAATTCGTTTAAAGCTAGGGTATATCGATCATTAAATGCCAAAAATAGAGCAGTACATGTACAAATAATGTCACCATAGCAAAATGGTTTCTTAGATGCTTAACCCAGTGTTAAATTGAACCAGCCCCGATGTTCGTCATTCAAGCCATGCCCCATAAGCATTACACTTTTACTACATATTAAGAAATCCACTGAACCAACATGAGCCGTTACACTGTTGCATTGTTATAAATCTTGAAGGAGTTGAGGATGCTATAAAAGAAAGTCAAGAAAAGTTAGTTGGTATTGGTGAGGTGAGTAGAATGTTATGTTTGAGTCAAGTTTTGAACTTCATATAGGAGATATTTCCTCTATTATCATGAAACTATAGAAGATTCACTTATCCAACTGAACATATAGCATTTTCCAAATGAATATTGTCGTAAAAGTGAAAACCCCAGATGCAATGTACAGTTGTTCTTTAATTGACCTTCTAAAAGTTTTAAAATTTAGTTCAAGATAAGCTAACTTGAAAATTTTTCTCCAATCTGCAATCATAGATTTTTTCGCCCTGAGCATTGTCTAAATTGTGTTTCTTAATAAATTGGGGATAACACCCGCAGTTTATTAGGGATACCTTAAACGCGAAACTGCACTGTAAAACAGCTTTCAGCTTTAACTCAGCGAAAGACATTCATCATTCGAACAAGACATTCATCTCAAATTCGTTTTTTGGAATATTACAACCATTTTTTATGAATTTGCTTCAAATCTCTAACGTTCAAAAACAAATTAAATAGAGCATATATATATTTTTTGCAAATTAAAAACATAGCAGACAGGAAACCCTAAAAACAGTGTTGATCTGAGAAGTTTTAATCCAATTCAATTTTTTTTACCTTTCTATGCAGATTGGATTGGACTTCACTCCACGGTTTGCTAAATGCCAAGAAGACAAGGAGATACAGAAAGAAGTCTTCAGGAGACAAGTACGTTAGTTACTTAAATCAAGCAAGAGTGTAACAATGCCCCAATAATTCGTAAAAAAGTTATATATTAACTAGTAACAGCTATCTCTTAGTACCAACGAGCAAAACAAAATCATTAGGACGACAAAACTTAGCTGTACAAGCACTGAGAATTGGTGCTCGTATTTCACTATTTGGAAACAAAAATATACTACAATATCTCAGCTTGTGCTTAATTATTTGTAAAAACACTTGAACATACAAACTCTTATTGTAATATTTTCTTTTGTGTATTGAAATGTTTGTCTTTAACTATGAATCGAGTAAGTTACTTGCTTACCATGCTGCATTGACGTCATACAGTTAACGCATTGTGATTGGTCCATTCGAAGCATCCTCTATAATTTTTCAAAAGCCGATACTAAATTGCAAAAGAAAGGTAGCAGATACCTTGTTTTAGAATTTATCATCATGTCCTTTGGGAAATAAGTTAAATATTTTAATAAAACATTAGATGAACTAAGGTGTTTTCACTTGCTGTTACAAATCTTCAATCTAGTACCAACCGAAAATCTCCATCTTAAATTGATGTTGTAATAAAAATTAGAATGCACATATTTTTGCTGATACCTGCTCGCCATCACACAGTACAATACAAAGCCAAAGGCCACTCTTATATAATGCAAACACACATGGACACATACACAAATTGTTCCCGCCTTTTGGACAAGACCAAATGAGACCATTAGTAGTAGCATCTGGATTACAACACTAAAGGCCCGTCTACACTAGCAAACATTTGTTTACAAACACCACCAAACACGGTGTTTGCTGTTGTTTGCAAACAAACGTTGCTAGTGTAGAGCGGTCAGCAAACACCACCAAACATTGTGTGTCATTGTTTGTTGTAGTGTAGATTATACGGGCAGACATCACCAAACAACAACAAACAAATGTTTGCTAGTGTAGACGGGCCTTTATTGTTATATATACCAACGATCATAGTTCATTTTTCTCGTACTCCTATTGGGCAAGAGGACATCACGTGCACATAAACAAGTTTCGCTGTTTCCCAGTAACTACGGGCTCAGCGGGCAAGATATTATGAAACGGTAAATAAGAAAACCAGAAGTTAATTCTAGTTTGATGTGAATTCAAACGCTCACAAAACACAAGTTTGGATAGTAAAATAAAGATATTTCAAAGTTGCTTTGATTGCTGCTTCTTTGGTAGCTGCTTCTTTGATGATAGCTGCTTCTTTGGTAGCTGTTTCTTTGATAGCTGCTTCTTTGATAGCTGCTTCTTTGGTAGATACTTCTTTGGTAGCTGCTTCTTTGATAGCTGCTTCTTTGGTAGATACTTTTTTGGTAGCTGCTTCTTTGATAGCTGCTTCGTTGGTAGCTGCTTCGTTGGTAGCTGCTTCTTTGATAGCTGATTCTTTGATAGCTGCTTCTTTGATAGCTGCTTCTTTGATAGTTGGTATATAACAAACAAAACACTTATTAAACTTAACCTCGGGAAAACATTACGTATGGTTTGTGGTCCCTCGAGGGACTTTTGTCATGGCGGTCTCGAGACCACGAAACAAACTGTTTCCTTCGGTCACATTCAGTCAGTGTTAACTATATCTAACTGAGACGACTGAAGATTCAGCCAAAAATAAATATAGGAACACACAAATGAAATAAATTGCGAGATATACAATGTTTTAATCACATGTTGTACTCTCAATTACAGATCAAGTGGGCTATGGAGCTGAACCTACCAATGTAAGTGGTGAGAAAGAATTGAGATGCAAATTCTATCAAATATTTGGCTTCAAGTTTCTGTTTACCCCATTACTCAATACAAAGTAGTTGAAAAAGTATTCTTTTGGAGTATTTATCTAAGTTTTTTTGTCAAAACTGCGAAATTTGTTGAAACTGTTAATTGTTTGCAATAGAGTGCAGAATTAAAAATGCTAAGGGATGAAATAGTTGTCATGGGAACATGGAATACATTAGCGTCAATCTATCATTGTGTTCCTTTTTAACGTTTTTAAATTCTGTTTTTTGATAGATATACTGCACGTCTTAGCGTCTCATTTGATAACAAAAAAATGGATATATTCCAACCTATTAAAAATTGCTGGACCCTTGTTCACCATAGAGTCTCCAGTAGTGTTTAGAGCATCCAATAAATACAAGAACAGGGAGGGTCCCACTTAGGGCTAGGATTTTTTCCGAGTCTCTTGTATTTCAAATGTTTGGGCATCCTGTGGATAAAAACCGCTGACCAAAGGCAGACATATTGGAAGTAGTTTCTTTTGAGTTAGTAATACGCCTGTAATTATTTTACAATGTTTAGGCTTGATCTTATTCTAAATTACGATGTTACAATCAAAGTGTGTTGAGAAAGTGTCTCCTTACTGTTCTACTTTGAAGGATTTGTTTTACGTTAGGATAAACCGATGAAAACATTTAATTATTACTATTAAAAAGCCAATGTCCTTAACCTTTTTCATGAAGGGCAGCAGTTTCTTTTGTCCACATTCACATTAGCCATACTAGTCTCGTTTGTGGTAACATATTTATTTGAAAGTTTAACTCAAGAACGACGCTAGTAGTGCTAATTTATAATGATGATGGCATAAGCATGCCGAAACATGTCTTTAAAAACTGTTGTCCGTTTTTTTGAATATTTATCGTTATTGCTGTTATTACGATCTTTTGGAAGTGCTAATTTAAATTAAGACAAGAAGCGTTCACTGGGCTGTCTTTGGTTCTGGGTCTCTCTTCTCTTCACAACACAATCGAGTAATATTTTTAAAAAACACACAACACTTTTTATGCTAAACGCAAACATGTTTCGGCAAACCTTTGCTTTCTTCAGTGCGAAAATTACTAGTTACAATGACAAATATTTATAAACAGATAAAATAAATTATGATAAATGAATAACAATGGTACAAAAGAAACCCGTGAAAATTATAAAGACAATTTTAAACTAACATGCTTCACTTGTTGGTTGAGAGAGGGTTTCATTAAATTGATGAAAATGGCTTCTTTAATTTTAAGTTGAATTTCAGTTGAAGCTTGTGATAGAATATTGAAACAACTGGAAGAACTTTAAAAAAGACGACATTTATCAAAACCAGTTAGGTGTTTGTAAATATGATAGGCCTTATCCCTTGAGAGGTGCTCGTTCACGAGTATTGAAAGGTGTCGGCACGTCTAGCCAACGTAGCAGACGCTACATCTATCTATCTGTTTATAAATACTTGTCATTATAACTAGTAATTTTCGCACTGAAGAAGGCAAAGGTTTGCCGAAACATGTTTGTGTTTAGCATAAAAAGTGTTGTGTTTTTTTAAAAAATACTAACTAAATTCTTGCTACTTAGACCTTTTGACAATCGAGTAAGAAATGAACCTTGAGAGTCAAGCTGACCACGCAAAGAATTGTGGGATCCAAATTTTGTCTTGGTGATAAAAAAAACATAGAAAACAAATCTATTTTATGACTGGGCTTACCATAGGTAATTACCTCCATTAATAATGTAAAGAGATCTATTGCTCTATATTTACCATCAGGCAAATTCCATCTTAATGTAAGATTTATCTTTGTTATTAAAGAAACGTGCATTCAAGATCCGCAGGACGCGTAGCTATTCAATTACTTAAAGAGGAAGGTAAGGCTAGGATCTTTGCTCTTTTTTGTGCGTCGACGCGTGTTACATATATGACTTTTCTCTGGAGAATTTCTCGTAGCTCTGTGGATAAAGCGCCCACCCGTTGTTTGGGAGGTCATTGCATGGTTCGAATCCTAATGGAAACTCAGTTTTTTTATTGTCATGTTCATTGATTCACCTTTGATTTATTATCCGTTTTGTATGAAGATGTATTTTAACGAGGTGGGACGTATGTTCCGAGTATGAAGGACTTTTTGTTATGAAAAGCAGCCTTCTTTTAGCTTAGTTTAACAAAATCTTTCAGTCCATGATTGGATTTTGATTGCAATTCTGAGCCGGTGATTACGCATTATATTGCCGGCTAGTTTGGAAAAAATATATTCCGTTTTGTGGAGTGGCGCATTATATCGAGATTTTTTTAATTTTTCACGCGCGTTGATAATTCTGGGCCGGTGATTCTACTTTGCATCACGTGTCTCTCCCTCACCAAAATGTTAACTGTATGGCGATACCACGACTAATTCAGTCTGTAACCCATGCCATAACCAAGCCGTAATGGTTAAAACAACTCACTATCAAATGAACGCAGTGAAACAGATGGGTAAATTACAGAGACGAGCATTTACATTTTGGTGCAATGAGCACATGTCGCTCAGATGAATTAACAGAAGGATTCGAAGGTGCGAAGAAAGATTATTCATGCTTCCAAATAGCACCATTAAACATTTCAATTAAAAAAAAGAACTAAATTTGTTTTTTTCACAGGTAGCCCAAGCTACCCTTGTGACACCAACATATTACAACATTTGATATACTAATTAAATTTATGGGATTTTAGGTTTGTGTTTGAAACGTATTCAAAATAAATAGTAATAATCATGAAATACCTTAACAAACCTTAGGTGGACGTGGTTGGCTTTCTGCTTTCCAACCACAAGGTCCCCTGTTCGATTCCAGCACTTTGCCGAAATAAGAGTATTGTGTGACCTTCTTTTCCGCCTAAGCCAGCTCAGCTTTCGATCCTCCCGGGGTAGGTAAATGAGTACCAGCGTCTGCTGGGAGCTAACCTGCGATGGATTAGTGTCCCTCCAGAGAGAGTCAAAAACTACAGAAACCGGAGATAAGCGCCAGCCCCATGGGCCACTTGGCTCTTAAAAGGATTTAGCTTAGCTTAACAAACCTTGACTTGTATGTTGTTATCATTATGTGTTGTTTTGGGTTAGTTTTTGCCGCTGTGAGAAACAAGAACAGCAAAATATATATAAGGAAAAAAGGTTAGAAACACGCCATGGACCAGCTCGAACTCAAATTTATTGAAATATATTGAATCATATTTGAGTCCCCTTACTAAATATTGCTGTAACAAATCAGCCATTTGTAGGAAAAACCGCCATTAAGTTTAAGGGCCATGCATGGCATGTCAACTGATTTTAACGGTCAAGCAAAAGTTTAAACTCAGTGGAAAAAACAAGGTAACTTGGGCTACCTGAAGAATTTCTCTCAGGTAAATACAAAGTCCTGGATTGAGCTCAAAAACTAATAATCGTTTGCGACTTGCCATTTTTTCCTTTTATATTTTGTTATTTTTTTCAATTTATTTTGTTAATAATGTAGTTTTTTAGGTAGTTTATCTGTACAGATTGTAATTTTTGATCTCGGTTTTAAAACTTATTATGTTTCTTTCTTCTAATAAACGATTGAGGTGTGAAGAAAGCTGTTCTTCACGCGTTTGATGGACGCGCATCAGTTGCACTTCAAGGCGTTCAGGAGGGGTACTACTTTTCCGTCCCACCGTCAGTTATCAGGTCAGAACAAGTAAGTAAATTGTTCACAATGAATATATTGGTTAATAAATGAACGCTTATCTGCGTACGTAAGATTTAATAGCTGTAGAAATTGCCAACTTCAGTCAAACCTTCATTGTCCAGACTATTTGGTACCTCCGTAAATAGGCAGGATAATGGAGAGTCCGAATAATTGAAGTACAGATCATCGTGAACCAGATGATTGAGGTTAAGATAAATGAGGTCTGGATAATCGAGATTCGAATAATTGAGGTTAAGATAATTTGAGGTCTGGATAATCAAGGTATGGAAAATCGAGGACTGGGTAATCAAGGTCTATATAATCGAGGTCCAGATAGTCGAGGTCTGGATAATCAAGGTACGAATAATTTAGGTCCAGATTATCGATGTCTGGAGAATTTAGGTCTAGATTTATTATCAAGGTATGGATAAAGGCCTTATGCGCAACTGAGCGCGAAGAAGTTAGGTAAGGTAAGGTAATGGATAAGAGAGGTCCAGATCATTGAGAACCATGTAATCAAGGTCTGGATAATCAAGGTCCAGATAATTGAGTTCCGGATAATCGAGGTCCAGATAATCAGAGTCTGGATAATCGAGGTCCAGATAATCAAGGTCCGAATAATCAAGGTCCGAATAATCAAGGTCTGGATAATTTAGGTTCAGATAATCTAGGTCTGGAGAATCAAGGTGCTGATGATCGAGGTCCAGGTATTCAAGGTCCAGATAATCAATGTCTGGATAATCGAGGTCCTTATAACCAAGGTCTGGATAATTGAGGTATGAATAATTGTGATGTATATATTTTGTTGTTTAGTGCCTATGACACAAAAAATGTTAACGCTATTTTTACTTATTTTTGAATGGCCATGTTTTAGTTCAATAAAATTTTTGGTGTCACTGTCCCAGAACCTTAAGTGAATTTATGAGTCTTATTCGGAGCCTTAGCTTGATTATCCAGACCCCCATTATCTGGAACTCGATTATATGGACCTGGATTATCCAGACCTTGATTATCCGGCCCTTAGTTATTTGGCCTTCAGTTATCCAGACCTTGATTATCCAGACCTAGATTATCTGAACCTAGATTATCCAGACCTTGATTCTCCAGACCTAGATTATCTGAACCTAGATTATCCAGACCTTGATTATTCGGACCTTGATTATCTGGACATCGATCATCAGCATCTCATTCTTTCAAACTGTTCTTAAATTTTGGTCAATTTAAGCTTCGTTGCTCATGTAATCTGTTCTTATAAAAAATCGTGTTTACTAAAGCACTTAATGTGTTTCAATTTCGCTTGATAAATATTGCATTTAAACTGAAATAGAGCAAGTGTTTCATTTAATAAAATTGTTTTTGGCTAAATAGAATTGAAAATGTTCCTTAACATATATGTCGCGCTAGAAAAAAAAGATAACTCAAAAGATTTTTCACAATTGTATAATTTTGTCACGCATTTTGATTAATCTTTGAACCAATTTACCGAATTTTCAAGAAATAAAAGTTATTATTATTATTATGTATTGTAATGAAAAAACTTTATAACATGCCCATTTTAACTGTGTCTGTGCAGAAGCAGAAGTTAGTGAAGCAAGTTCCTCTTTCCAATCTGCTACTTGAGACGGATTCTCCAGCTTTAGCTGCAGAGAAACAGGTTAGTCACACTTGGAGATATGATTTCATTGCTACGGTTGCCATGGAAAGTAATAAAGTGCGACGTAACCACTCTTAATTGAAAGTAAACTATACACTTATTGCACATACCATTGCCGGATTTCATACCGGGAGAGCCTGAGTACAAGTCCCTAAATTTTGTACGTACAAAATATGACTAGTATAAAAAGAATGACCACACTATGAATAGCAAAATCTCAGTTTGATTTAAGGCGGATGATCAGTTAATAAAATATAGCTGTTTTAAAATACAAAAATTACTAAAGAAATGTATGGTATCCGGACGATTCTTCACAATTTCTTTAGCAATTCATGTATTTTAAAACAGAGGTAGTTCGTTAAATGTTCATCCGTTTAACATCAAACTTTGAGATTTTGCTATTCATGGTGTGGTCTTTCTCTTTATACTAGTCATATTTTGTACGTATGAGAATTAAGGGACTTGCACTCAGGCTCTTCCGGTATGAAATTTGGCTATGTTTCACATTTACCTACCCTGGAAGGATGGAAAGCTAAGTTGGCTTAGGTCAAAAAAAGGTTACACAGATATTCGAATCTCGGCAAAGCTTCTTCGTGTGGTTAGAAAGCAGAGGTCTTACCAACTGCGCCAACCACGTCCGCAACCTAGCAAGTTGTATCTAAAACGTCAAGGTATTAGTTCACCATGTACATATCTTAATTTAAGATTAAATGCCTTAAAATTAAAGGCACGATAACTTTGCTATGTTTACTAATAGTTTTCTTAGGTTTCAGTGAGCGAAAAAGAATGGAAAATTCAAATTTATTGTCATATTATAAGATTTCGAGCACACGATATTTTCTTACACGATATACTCACACGATATACTCATACACGATATACTCATACACGATATACTCATACACGATATTCTCATACACGATACTCGTACACAATATTCTCATACACGATACTCGTATACGATATACTCATCACAATATACTCATACACGATATATTCATGCACGAATACTCACACGATATACTCATACACGATATACTCACATGATATACTCATACACGATATACTCATCACGATATACTCATACACGATATACTCATCACGATATACTCATACACGATATACCCATACACGATATACTCATAGACGATATACTCACATGATTTACTCATATACGATATACTCATCACGATATACTCATATACGATATACTCATCACGATATACTCATACACGATATACTCATATACGATATACTCATCACGATATATTCATACACGATATACTCATACACGATATACTCATACACGATATACTCATATACGATATAGTCATAGACGATATACTCATACACGTTTTATCAAACTCAACTGATCGTTGATACCATGACACCTGTCAACTTCGGCAACTGATTCTTTCAGTTTACGTTAAGCTATGACTTTTGATAGTCTGCTCTATTTCATTTTAGAAACATTTATATATGAAGATATTCTATTTTATTCTTTTCTTGTAATAATTATGGGATATGATGACCATGGTCGATGACGATGATTATGACGGTGATGTATCAAGAATGTAAATAGAGCTATCTCGGTCACTTTGCACCTAAAACCATTGAAACTTGATAGGCTAATATCAGTGTTCTCATGGCAACTCACTCTTTTCCAGTCTCCAAAAAGCAGCACTTTTCCTCTTCGACAGGAAAGATGAGATTTATCGTAATAGAACTATTTTAAGGAATTTCTACTGTACTTTGTTACAATTATGGTACTACTGTAAACTTTATATTAATTCATTCTTACACTGTCTAATTTTATTGCAGACCAGAAACGAACCGAAGAACATATGGACGTCGTGTGAAGCTATATCAATAATCAAGGGCATTCCTGAAGTAACAGTGTTTGAGGAAACTACAGCAAATGCTTTGAAATTGTTCCCCAGATTACAGAGATTCTTGAGTTGACGCAAAACGGTCAACTTATTTCATCGGTAGAGGTTACTTGATAATGGACCGTTGTAATGATTGGCTTC
Organism: Zoanthus sanctaehelenae; assembly: GCA_028564885.2. Classification (NCBI taxonomy): domain Eukaryota; kingdom Metazoa; phylum Cnidaria; class Anthozoa; order Zoantharia; family Zoanthidae; genus Zoanthus; species Zoanthus sanctaehelenae. The sequence goes on from JAOTRI020122050.1 coordinate 11,997, forward strand.
TCACGCGCGTACGTAGCTTTTCCTGCGGGGAAGGAAGGAGGGGGGGGGGGGGAAAGTTTATCATG
>JAOTRI020122061.1:0-12059 GCA_028564885.2 Zoanthus sanctaehelenae
CTCGAAGCTCGCATATCTAGTTCATACACATACACATACATAATCTTTATTTATCCACGGGAATCTCCAAAAATAGTCTCATTCCTTTGGTTTAGAGAAAATTAAACCATAACCGTATCAAGACAGAGTTCGAATTTCTACACCAAGAACTTGCGAGATACACCAAGCACTTGTCTAAATCCCAACAAGCACAATTGAAGACGAAAATTTGTAATATCTGTAATAACTACTGTGGTTTGAAGTCAGCACCGCAACACCATTCTAATATCATCAAGACTCTCTCCAGTAATAAAGATATAGTCATTCTAAAACAAGATAAGGGAAGAGGTGTAGTACTTATGAGCAGATCAGACTACATCAATAAATGCAAAGAAATATTAAACAGCTCACAATTCACCAAGTTACAAGATGATCCTATTAAATCGACCGAAGGACTAATACAGAGAACACTGAGAAAATTGAAATCTAAGTTTAGTGACCAACAACATTTCAACTTGTATGCCGCCGGCTCAAAACCTAGAGCATTTTATGGCACTGCTTAAATACATAAATTACGCCAAGGTGAAGGAGTAGAACAACTTACTCTACGACCAATAGTATCAAACATAGGAACAGCCAGATACGACGTTTCAATGGCACAGCCATTCTTAAACTCTTGTAAGGAGCTTGTCTGTCGTAGTCGGACTAGTAGGTCATTCCAAATCACCGCACCACTATAGCTAAAACTTTTTTTAAGATAGTTTGTGCGGGGCTTTGGAATGACTTGCTTAAATTCAGAGTCTCTCAGTGAAAATGGACTGGTGCGGCATTCGAATATGGACTGCATATAATCGGGGGCAAGTTTATTCAATGATATATTTACCATTACAACCTTTTGAAGATTACGCTTCAGTTTTTGTCACCCAAGAATTAACAATTATTGGATGAGGTTGAGCATGATAGCGATAACTATCAAGGCCAAAGTTTGAGTTATCTGCTGAAGCCGAAGACTGAGGCGGATAACAATAACTGAGGCCTTGATAATTATCGCTATCATGCTAAAACCGAATCCAATAATTGTTTTATTATGCATATTCCTGAGTTGGTTTTGCGACTCCGCCATGACAAAACTGATCAAACTTTTGGTTAGTGTGCTAGTTGACGTCACTTCTGCATGCCTAAAGCTATTGTCTGTCATATGACGTCACTTTTACATATATAAAACCTATTTTCTGTAGGTATGACGTACGAGAGACAGAGCAAGCAAGAATTAGCCGCGCGCTTATAGCCAATCAAAATCGAGTTTTTGACACCAATGCATAAAAATTTCAATTAATGGTTCGGCATTAACGTCATAGCTTGATTATGTTAGAACCCTTGCTGCGCGGTTCTGTAGTTTTTGTAACTTAGTGGCTAATGTTATGCCGCAACTGCCCCAGACTTCGGAGTAATAGTCGGAGTGCGATTGTATTAAAGAATTGTAAATATGGTGTCGACGCGGGTATACAGTTGCGAACACAATGCCGCTGGCAATCCTTTTTTACAAGTTCTTTGATGTGTTTATTCTCGTCAATGTGCACACCAAGATGTTTTACCTGTAAGACCTGTTTGATAGGATCATCATTGATTCCCAGGGGGGGGGAGCTGACAGAAAAGTGTTTAGCCTTTGCCTAGAACCGTTCAGCAAGAATTCTGTTTTCGATTGATTGAGAGTTAATCTATTGCATATTAGCCATTTAGAAACATTTGCAAGGTCTTCATTAAGATGAAATTCGATGTCATCGACATGATTACTTGCGAAGGTTAAATACGAATCGTCGGCGTACATACGGCTTGGGAGTGCTGGAGACAGTTTGGTAAATCATTTATGTTTATCAAAAACAAAAGCGGCGACAAAATAGTACCTTGCGGGATACCACAAAGCAGTGAGCGTTGGCTGGAAAGATTGCTATTGACGCTACATTTTTGGTTGCGATTACTTATGACTCAAACCACCTACACGCAGCACCCGCAATACCGTATGCATTTAACTTTGACAGCAGAATCGTATGGTCAACCGTGTCAAACGCTTTTTTGAGATCTAGAAAAACGAAGGCATTCACACTATCACGGTCAATGTTAAGTGGCCAGGTATTTGTTGCCTTAAGCAGTGCAGTGGCCGTGGAGTGGAGAGAGTAAAAACCCGACTGACAGTTTGATAAGACCTTAGTGTCATTTACAAGTGCATAGACTTGTTGTATATTATCCTCTCAAAAACCTTGGCGACTGCTGGAATGATTGAGATCGGTCTATAGTTGTCTAAGACTCTACCATCTTCTTTCTTGTGCAATGGAATGACCTTAGAGCATTTCCATTCATCGGGAAAGATGCCAAAAGTTAAGTAATCTAAATGAGGGGAACCACCTTCGTCTGAGGGTATTTCAGCGGCAAGCTTAGGCCCAATGGTGGCAAAGTTGCTATTAAATGCCTCGACTATTTCTTGTGTGTTAGTAATAGAAGAACCATTGAGTTTTATTTCGTTTACGTTCGAAATATTTCGCTTTTTTTGAAGTAATTTTATAAATAATACCCCAAGTCTTTTTTGGATTAAGAGAGAGAACTTTTTGGCCTGTTTGATTTCGCTGTGAATTTCGAGTCGCTTTAAAAATAGCCCAGTCATGCGGATGCTTTGACTAAATCGCTTTAATTTTAAGGATGTCTCTTTGGCGTATGCGCTCTTTCAGATCTGCAGTAATCCAAGGAGAATTAGATTTTCTGACGCGCTTTTTACATAAAGAGGCATGCCTCTCCACAACATCATTAAACATTGTTTTCCATACATGCCACATTTGGTTGGGATTGTCAAACACATTTAAATACCGTCCCAATTCTGGGTATTGATGTCGGAACGAAGTTCGTTAACATCGAAATTTTTGAAATTTCTGTAATTGATGGTCGTATGGCCCTTGGAGGAAACTGAGCCGACACTGGTTGAAGTATATCAAGCTATGATCACTAATGCCCACATGAGAGACTCCTGAGCAAACAACTTCTTCGTGGGTCATTCGTGAAAATTAAATCGATAGTTGTAGAAGAAATCTGAGTACTACGAGTTGTTTCATCTACTAGTTGATGCAAATTGAAAAGGCGACTGGCGACTCTAACATAATTTACCAATTTACATACTCAGCCAATTCCATCAACTCAAAAGCACCTGATTTGGAATGGCCATTCTGAATTCTTTTTTGATAGATGGTCTCAAAAGTACATATATAAGACAGTCAAATAAATGTATTTTGCCTTTCTGATGTTATAGTTGTTATTCTTTTCACATCGATGGGTTTGGGGACGGTTTTTATTGTGCTTTCTAAGACAGTCAAATAAATGTATTTAGCCTTTCGGGTGTTAAGTTGTTATTCTTTTTACATCGATGGCTTTTGCGACGGCTTTTATTGTGCTTTCTTTATGCGGTTACCACGTAATTATAGATAAAAATGAAGAGGTAGGCAACTTTCCATTGCATGCTGAACTGATAAAACGGTCAAAATCTCTGTTTTCAACTCTAAAGATATTTGAACACATTTGATCAATGAATTGTCGTTTTACAACCTGTACATTAGGATATTGTAGTTAAGCTCATTTAATTTTGACTTCGCTTTATAATCCGGACAGTTATGAGCGTATTTTTGGCTTGTGAAACACCAAAATAGCCGCTGGAAGTGATTTAAAAGTGTTAAATCATTTTTCCTTAATTTTCGGATTTGTGACATTCTCAATTGTCAGGTACTTATAGAAAAGTTTCTTTGTGCAGCTAAATGCAGTTTTTACGAAAATTAATTTAGTTTTATAAGGAAAAAAACTTGGAAATTTACGTCCTCGCTTCTGATTGGACGTAGGGTTTTTCTCACACTTCGATGTTTCTAGTAAATGTGTCACTAGACTTTTGTTGTGGTTGTAGGAAAAAATATCTCACAACAAGAAAGGGAATCATTGTACTTCAAGCACTTTTCAGAATGAAAAGGCAACGAGGAATTTTCGAGAAGGTTGGTATATTTTAGTATTATAGCACAGATCTTTCGTCCTGCATTACTGCTAGCAAAATTACAGATTAATGCTTGAAATGTTAAAATCTTTAAGTTTTGCGGACATGCTCTTATCTCGAACCAAAAGTCAGATCAAAGCCGGAATAGATATATAAAACCTGGACAGTTTTCGGCTACTAAATAAAATGGACAATCCTGTTCTTATAATTAGTAGGTGATGAGTTACTCGTAAGTCAGCCCTTCAACGTGTGCTTATTAAAAGATAAGAATTAACTACAAACACTACGGACAATAAGATGCATTTGGTCGATTAAGCTAATTAATACTTGCGTTGCAATAATAATTAGGCGAATTTTTTAAGGTTTGCGGATTAGATGAATGATGAAATTGAAAGTTTGAATACATATATTATATATATAAATATATAGTTGCTTTCTTATTGGAAGAAATATTTGGATTGGAAGTAAAGAGATTACGACCACCTATAGCTAGCTCCCGGAAAAGTTATTCAAGTTAGGTGTCTCAATTTGACTACAAAATAGTTTGAACAGCTTAATTTATTTTCAAAAATAGCAAAATGTTTTCGTCATACATTTGGATGTGACATTTTAGTTAATGTTACTCTTATTCCGGCTGAGTTTGACTCGCATTGATAATCCTTTTTTGTCTACAATCATCTGAGGCTCAGTCAATGCGTTTCTTGAGACATTTAAGGATTTTATTGATGCTGCAGCTTTGATTCTTAACACTGTAAGTATGCATGCTGCACTCACTTCAGATGCCAACAGTGCTGCACCAAGACAACTTTCTCGTAATTAAGTTTCAATATTTATTCTTCAGTAAAGTTCTGAAGACGACTTTAAAATCTTTATATATCAATCTTAGTTCGAGCAATAAGACTAGCGAATCTGTTTTTAATTTGCCTCGGTTGGTTTCTTATATCTTGGTAGGGTATCATTTATAAAGCTGATTGTTTAGTTCAGTGGTTATAAACAAAAGAAAACTAAAATATTGAAATTGTTTTTTACTAAATGGATAAGACACACTAAGTCAGTATTATTTTTTCGCATGGACGCATGTTTTTTCAAAAGGCCCGGAACAGAGTATGTGTTTTGCATTCCGCATAACAGATGTAAAACCAAATTGACGTTATATTCCATTCTATGTATATCATGAGGATAGCATAAACGCTTGTTAACAAGTATTGTTTTGATTTGTCAACATAACTCTCTGAATTGAAATACTCGTTCGGAATAGAGCTAGTATCAAGCATTTATGCTTACTAAACCTTGGACACAAATCCGTTAAGAAATGGTCATGCAACAACTACCCAAGGTCAGTTGTTTTTTTGCCCTTGCAGGCTCATAGATCAATCCTATAGTACTATTTTACGTGTAATTTAAAGTGCTTGTTTTGAATACATTTTGTTACCTCCGACAAAGAGGTTATGTTTTTAACGGGGTTTGATTGTCTATTACTTAGCAACATAACTCAAAACGTTATCGACGGATTTTGATGAAATTTTCAGATGTAGTCATAAATGGGACATGAAAGAACTGACTAAACTTTGAAGGTGATCCGGAAAAATTTTTAATTCTGGATCACTTTGAATTTTTCAGCACACAACTACACTCAGATCATTTACATACAAGCACACTCAGCGTCATTTACAATTGTATGACTACAATTTTAATTTACACATGTAGTAAGACCCGTGCTGCACGTTCTAATTCCAGTGTTAAATAGTTAGCAACATAATCAAATAGTTATGGAGGGGTTTTGATGAAATTTGACGACGATGTTAGAAATGGGATATAAAATGCTGATTAAATTGTGAGGGTGATCCGCGAGAAACCTGGATTCTGGATCATTTTTAATTTTTTTGTGTTGCATCCCATATTCACTGGACGCTAACCCTGTTTTTTAGCAATGGCTGTGACCCGCGTAGAATGAGATCGTGCAAACTAATATCATTTTTATTGTACGTCTCTTCTTTGTTTTGTGGGGATCACAACATACTTGGTGGAATTCTGCGCCCTTTGCACGGAACGTAATTAACATAAACAAAGTCAATATTGTCGATGTATTATTATCGTAGTATTTAGCCAGCTTTGTTTGTAGTTGCTTAAAGTACCTCAAAAAGGCTATAAACTTTTCTGTACTCTTCCCGTTCTTTTCCGTCTACTGGTTATCAATTAACTCATCGCTGCTGGGTCTTGACGTCCGCAAACCGATCAGTCATCTTCTGATAGGTTGAAGGAATGGCGAGAAAGCTGTCAAACGTGAAGACAATTATGCGCTGTTACTCATCAGACAAATTTTTTTTTCTCGCACGTTAAAAAAATAGGCAATGGATAACTGCATGTGGGTACCGCTGTAATTGTTTAGAATGTTGTAGTAAATCAAATCACTCAAAAGACATAATTATTGTTATATTTATTTGAGAAAATAACATCGTGCATGGATCTAAAAGAGCTGAACTCGATGAAATAACAACCATATGAGAATGTCAGGTAATACACAAGCTTTTCAGCCATTGGAAGAACTCGCAACAATAGTCAATATTATTATTTTTCTTCTTTTTTCTACACGGTATATTATATAAGATAGACACTAGATTTGTTTTGACTTCCCAACACTCAGGTGTAAGACAGAAATGTTATTTTCACAACTTTAAAGCTAACTCGAAAAATTTCCAGAATTTTTCATAATTGTGGCGTAAATGGTAGAGGAAACAAGATTTGCGAGAAGACATGCAAATTAAAATATGCAGGCGACAAATTCTTAAAATGGAAGTCACTCCGTAAAGTTATTTCTACATTCGCGAAAAAACAATATTCTAGTTTAACATTTTTTTAATGAATTAAAATACTTCAATGAATAAAAAAATATGTTACAACATTTGTAGCAACTACGATGCATTTAAACCCTGCTGATACGTGAAAAGTCTAGTTCCCACTTGAACTGACAAATCTCGATTATCAATATTATATAATTATGGGATGGCGTGTATGGTATTTTAAAAAAAGTTTTTTCTTTAAGAATCTTAAAGTTTAAAATTAATTTAAAGCTTTCAAACTGATTTCCTGCTGATGGGTTATTTGGCAAATACTTTTAAAATAGACTGTCGTAACAAGTTAAAGCTACAAACAAATACGCTAACTCAACTGCATATAAATATATAATAGATAGAGTTTTGAAAGATTAAGAAAAAATGTCAAATTACTACGTGGAACAAACTTTGTTGTAGTAAGTATAAATTCGAAAATTGTGCAAAATGGTATAAATTAAAAAAAAAACTCACCTTCGCTCTGGCGACAAAAACCAACCTTGAACTGCATGTATAAAACTTCACGCGCACATCGTGGCCGTCTTTTACTAAATACTCTTGCAGTTCAGCAAATATCTTTCGAAACCTTGTTTATACATCTTGGAAAAACTTCTACAAAGAAAGAAATAATTTCGAAGCTTCGATTCGTTAGCACGTCAAGCGTTCATCATTGCGATCTTTGTAACATCGCATTGAAAAGCCATCTTTTGAAAACCCAAAAGGTTACACATCTAAAAAGTTTCAAGAAGTCTTTAGAAAAATTTTGGAGGCAGCTCGAATGCTGTACAGGGTTTGTGATGCAAATTAACGATAAAACGTCATAAACAATTTCTCATATCTCAACTCTGCGATCCGACATTTAAACTCACAGAAACGACATACCTTCAAGTTCAAACGTTCTTGGAGACGATATAATTCGACATCTGTAGAAAATATGTCAAAAACATACCGGTAGTTAGTGGTTTCTCCAACCCTCGCCCTTAGTAATTGGAAACAGCACTTCGTAACTCATTCGAGAGAAAACCGATATCCTTTCTAATAGCAAAATAAAAAGACAACCGAAGATTGGAGTTTCATTACTATCGCACGCTAAAGCGACAACATAGAGGCATACTGTAATTGGAATGCGTTCGGTGTGTAAATCCATATAGAAAGAATTAAAAGAGGCATACTGCCTGGTTATCAGGCAAACCAGGCAGTAGCCGTAAAAAATCATTTCAACCAGTAAAAAATGGCTCAAATCTTAGTATAAAATAAATTATTTATAATAGCATGGTATAGGTCAGTCGGTACGAAATATATATATTCGTGGTTGTTTTAGAATATATTCGGTTCTCGTGAGGTTGTTGTTGTTTTAACCTCGAGGATTAACAGTGCAGTCATCTAGTGAAACTGAGTCAAACAAATTGTAAATGTGTTTTCTTACTTTCAAGTTGTAGATAGGGTTGATTGAGATAACATACTGAAAATTCGCAAAAATTCCTGCTGCAGAAGATGCTCAAATCAACGGGTTTAATATCGCCATTTTGCACAGGGAGCCCAGTAATCAGAAAATTTTGACATACTCTATTTTGACGTTTGTACAAGAAAGTTTTTACTTTTGGCAAAGAAAACCTAGAAGCATTGTTTAACAAAACTTTCCCTGGCATAAAACATTGTGAAAAGAAAAATTAACTGAGTAAATAACTATTTATCAGTTCTCCACAGGGTACCCACAAATTTAATCACTTGGATATAAAAAACCAACCAACGTCATTCAAAAAGTAATTAACAGTCCACAGACAAAAATGTTTGAGATTTTATATGTTGTCATAAACTCATTGAAATAGAAAGCCTAGAACTTTCATTTTTTACAATATAACTTTTCTTTATACATATATCTGCATTTATTTTTTCGTCCGTATAAAAACAGTGGGTTACATCAAAAAGGACCCAACAGGTAAATATAATTAATCTCAACAGTTTTGTACAGATGAAAAGGTTCTCTGCATTTATTTCATTAACATAGATCTTATAGGGAAATAATGTAGGAATTCTATATAGCCGCTATTCTTCCAGTGTTTGCTATTTCCTCAGCTGTTACCACTCTTTTTGGGACTATGTGTTTGTTTTGGAGACCGGGTGTGACCAGAGCAATAATTCCCATTCCATGGAATGTACCATGGCCATCTAGTGTGCGGATATTGTGATCTAGGTAATGTGCAACATTTTGTGCAAATCTTCCAGATGTCAGACTTTTTATATCTGTTCCCTGCTTAACTACTGCGCTGCGCTCATATTTTTGCACGGTTGCATACGAGGAGCAAAACCCATGCGAATTTAGTGACTCAACTAGAAATTTTGATGCCAAAAGGTGGTGCATCTGAATGGCTAGCCCAAGTTGAAGTGGTGCTAATACCGCTTTCGGCCTCGCTGCTTGAATTATGGCTTGGCCGAGAGATACTATACCTTATGATTTGTATCTTTTCCAACAAGGACACTGTTAAGGAAGAGTTGTAGTGATGGTGGTAAAAATTGTAAGGCTTGGTTTACTGATTCCATTTGATCGCTATTGGGAAAATCATTATTTGGTGGAGGAACTTTTTTAATGTTACTCTTGATTAACTTTATGCTGCTTCCACAATTCTTTCTTTCTCAGCTTCATAGTCGTCCTTCTTTGGCTGCTTGTAAAAGTCACTGATTATTGTTGCAGCAGTAACATTGAAAGTGACAATGTTTTGGTAATTTACAGGAATAACTATTTTTCCACGGAAATGTTCTTCTAACCTTGCTTTCATGTAAACATTGCTGTAAGGAGATTCACCTGTTCCGCAAAGGTACTTTCCCATTTGTTATCGAGATGAGATATAGAGAGCTGTTCGTCATCGTGTTCTTCTAGAAAGTTCGCTACTTTTAGGAAGGCCTATGTTTTTATAGTGTCAGCAGGGCGTTCTACTTTTTGACGCTTAGCCAACCCTGTGTCATCACTAATAACTTTGCTTGGAATTTGTTTACCGTTTCTGAAACTGACATTGCAAGCATTGTGATAAACAGTATCTGATGCATGCAAATCACGTGCGTACTCCAGCCGGCCACGTACTTTCTCCGCCCATTTTTCATTTCTTATTGAGCAAGCGGCATAAACCGCTGTCTGAAAGTCCCCTGACCGCTTTGGGATTACATCGTATCCGCGCTTTCGTTCACTAAATTTTGCTGGTTGATCACAAAAGAAAAAACAGTGCTCCTTGAATACAAAAGTTGGCACTGTTGATCTGGGCATTTTCTCCAGTAATTGTCTCCCTTTTGGGGCGTGTGAAAACAAGACGACATTTGGTGTGAACAGGATTCACAAGAGTTGTACAGTTATCGTGTGAACGGCTGTCTAAATTTATCTTTTTACTGTCCTTTAATGTTAACTTTACTGTAGGTTCCCCATTGTCTAAAGTTTGATTACAATAGCAACACTGTGGATTCATATTCGTACGGCAACCTAACACAGCATCTCCAGAAAGAACTACGAAATCACTGAAAGCATGAAAGCAAACTGACATAAAAAACACGAAATCTTTTTTTAAAAATTTATAGACTTTTATATTAGCCGTTAAGCCGGTTAGGCTTCTACAGATTGTGCTTAGTAATTTTTTAGCAACTTATTGTGTTTGGAGCAACTTTGTACGAGTCCAGCAACTTCAAGCAACTTTCCCCGAAAAAGCATAATTTCGAGAATTTACAGTGAAAACCAGGAAATAAGTAGAAGAAAAGATATGCTTTGTATTTGTTCTTTCTGAATAATTCAAACCGAACATGATTACATGAAACCGATTAGCGAGATTTGATCGCCTTAAAGTTTTTATAAGGATTTAACCCGCACATATAGATGTAAAGTTATCTTAGTAGTTATGCAATCAAACTAAAGTGCTAGTTGTTAATAATTGTGTGTCAGGACTGAGGAGTCGTTCAAGACAACCCGATGGCACAAGCAATTATTATAAACCTAAATTTTAAAACAGACTAAAGAATATTAAAAAATATAGCTTATCTTTTACTTTACGTTCCATCTTTTGTGAGCAACTTTTCACATTGCAGGAGCAACTTTTTCAGATTTTGAGCAATTTTTTGGCAACTTTCGAGTATTTCTAAAGCAACATTTCAGCATTTTCGCTGCACAATCTGTAAAAGCCTAAAGCCGGTAAAAAATTACAAATAATTCCATCATAATTAGCTGTGTAATCCTTTCATTGATGCTTACCTTATACAACAACAGGATAATCCTAAAACTACATAAAGAATTAAATGTAGACGAATCAAGTAAAAATCAGTAGAGAATAGCAATAAAACTATGACAGTTTTGTACTTGCAGACGAAGTATTTACTTTGTAAAATGCCAGGCCTTTAATATTGCATAGAAAGCCCAAACTTACCATTTATGTTTAGTACTACTGTAAATATAATCATGTTTTTAATTATGATATATGGCTGAATATGTTTTTTATATTTAATAGGGTTATTTTGTTCAATTACAAACTAAAAACATAATTTAATTCCAAGACAGATTTCGCATGCATTTGGGCTCCCTGTGGTGGTTATTGAGTACTTTCTCCGCTAAATTTCACCATGTTCTGCAGCTCGAACTTTTTCGAATTTTTAGTATGATACTACCCTTATGTGTATCTTTGATTTGACACTTAAGAAAAACTTTTACAGTTTGTTTGACTCAGACCCTCAAAATTTCACTAGATGACTGGACTACAGCAACAACATCAAGGTTTTAATCGTGCATAAGTATATATGAAGCATATTAATAGGAAAAGGATATACTACAATTATGGCTCAGAGTTTTTATACAATTTCAGTGTTCCTTTCTTATAACAAGATTTTGCAATAGTTTTGCAACTAACCATTATTAAACAAGGTCAGTATCGATTGGTTCTGTTGTTTCCTTGGTAAAACGGCAAAAGTTTAGTAAAAATCCACCGTATAAAAGAAAGAATACTTACTGACCTTTCGGACGTTTCTCTTCGTCGGAGTAAAAGAAAGAGAAAGGAAAAATGATGAGTTTATGTAGACAGAGAGAAGAGAAATTGGCCAATAGAAACACGTTAGCGATCGAAATTAAAAACTAGATACTCTTCGAGCGCTCACTTGTGCTGTTTGTGAGTGTCAACGTTTTTATCAAAGAAAGTCGGTGAAGCGACGATCTTTTGAATTTCACATGTTCTGTCCGATATGTTCTTAACTTTTTTAAGTCG
>JAOTRI020122072.1:0-12057 GCA_028564885.2 Zoanthus sanctaehelenae
CGTCGGAGTGAATGCATGAAAAACAAATAAAGATTTGTTTATCGTGCATTCACTCCGACGAAGAACTGCAGTCCAAGACGTCATCAAAAATATCATTTCCACTACAGTGTATAATTTCATCTATTTTTAAAACAACTGTTTCTATAGAAACACCCGACGCAGCTTGCAATTCGTGACAAAAAGAAATGAATTCGTTCAAAATTGAAAATGATTGAGCGACGTCTCGTGCTCGATAATCTTTAATATGTCAAAATATAACACTAGAATTTTGTTAGAACTCTTGACTTACTAGTTGTAGAGTAATTCCAACAAGATATTCTTCCTGTATTACGGGAATAACGCATTCAATATTACTTTCTCAAATATCGATTATCGCAATGGAACAATAAAATAAATCCATCTGAATGCTGGTTTCCGCATAACTATTTTAAAACGCCTCTTTGCTTAAAAAACTAAGGGATGCCATATCAAAAAAATAAAGGGGGGGGGGGTGGAGGTAGAGTGGGCAAAAAAATCCATAAAAAAAAGCCCCAAAAAAAGGATGCAATGAAATCCCCCCCCCTTCACTTTTCTAATGGTCCGTCCTAAATGTCACGATGAAACAAGACAACAAGGAATGCATTCGTACTTCTGTCCAGAAAAACAGCAAGAAAGAAATTCAATAAAAAACGTGTTACATTTTCTATAACAGTTCAAGTTTCCTTTTTTTAAAAACAGGTGTACAATAATCTAAAAATAAGCGGTCGCCTTTGCTACTCCAACAAGGAGTGGAATTATGAGTTAACCGACATGATTTGAGATCTTAATTTACCGGAGTGTGAGGGTTTCAAAAAAGGTTTAGAGTACCAACCTACTTTTCACAGTGCCAGCTGTGTTGTGAGAAAAAGAGGGACCTGGAACAAAAGGTAGCCCAGTGAACGATTCTAGAGTGTCTTGTTCCACGTAAAATTCGAAGGCTTTTTAAGGAAATTTCTAAAATACTTTTTTCACGCCGTCGGATTAGTAACGAAAATTGTATCAAACGCTAATTCTGGAATACCAAACTAACAAAATTTCAGCTTCGGATAATGCTAATGCAAAACATGACTAAATAAAAAATGGGGAAAATAAGAAAAAATTTAAAGATCCTATAGCACTATGCAGAAACCAGCAACGAATGTATCTGCTATACAAAGGCTTTAAAGGTTTTAGTTAAAATTTACATAACGTAGGACGGACGATGATGTATTTAAGGCTAACTATATACACATACACAATATTATCCTATAATTAGGCGCTAATGACCGAGTGCCGGACTTACTTAATATGTTAATATCAGTTATATTAAAATTCTTCTCAATTTAAATTGACCATAGCAAATAGAAATTTAACTCGACTAAAATTTAAAAAATGCTCGGAGAAAATGTAATCTTTGTAGACCAAAACAAAACCTTTCAGCTACAATTTTTTGAAAACTCTGAAAGAGTTGCGACAAAGCCAATCCCGGCCTATTGCGAAAAGAGGATTCATTGATTGGTGAAACTTGCCCGGAGTAACTGCAAACCATTTGGATTACATGATTCAGTTTCAGTCAAAAACCTAAACACGATACAGTTAACACCAATTCGATAAACAGCAAACAAGCTGTTATAAGGTAAACTATATATAGCTTCCGTAAATTTAATTAACATTTAATTCAAATTACTCTGATATAATAACGTAAACATTTAAGAATTCTTAGATGTATTTTAAATTTGTACACGCCATTCAGGATAACGCGCGCATAGATATAATGTATATTTCTGTTTGTTAAAGAAATCTTTATATTTTATGAAAAATTATATATGACCAACAGATCCCGGCAGGAACTGGTACTATAACAATATTAGATATATATTCTATTCTTTATGTTCCAAATTTCGATTCATTACGTATTTACGTTCATTTTTTACGACTTCTGATTGGAGTCAGACTGTTTAAAAGCAGTATACATGCATGAATTGAAAGTTGTGTAAGATGAGTGCAGGCGATGATCGACCTTTGAGGCCGGTTGTTTAAATATTACAGGGAAAAATTTAACGACCTATATTCCTATAATAAACAGTGCTTTAGTTTCCTTCCGAAACAATAACTAAACAATTTTAACTTTAAATCCTATAATATGAATTCTACTCAAATTCCTATTCATGGTTAAATTCGTTCCGTTCTGAACGCATATTTAAAATGTCTTAAGAGAGGGGTGTTTTTCGGAACCTCTAACGTTCCGCTCACACACCACTAGTGATTTCGCCCTCCTCTAGGAATCTCGTTCCCTCCCTTGGGGGCGCGTTTCTGTATCTCTGAGGTTCTTTTATATTCGAATCGATTTGCTACTTTAGAGTTGTTTCACTTGATGTCAAAATGAAAAATTTCGAAAATATGAATAATGAAAGTGACGAAGCACGACCCTACCCTCCCACAGATGGGCGTTTAACAAGTAAAGAGACCGTGGAAGCCGACCGTAGACACAAAGAATGCGAGTTAACTACACATTACCTAATCTACCAAACGTTACACAACTATTAAACTTGTCTACTCTGCATTAGCTTCACCATCATCAAGCACACGATTACAAATTTCCTTAAATGGAGAGCAGTACTGTAACATTTCGTATCTTGTGTACTCAGAAAACACCCATAACGGATTCCAATTTCTTACAAAAAACAATCTACCCCTCCCCACAAATATACTTTAAAACTAACACCTACTCAAGGATTAGGTTCGTAGTTTCTAAAAATGCTTGTATACCAAGCCATGGATAAAATTGAAATCTACATTTCAAAGTTAATTATTTTTCTCGTGAAATTAATTTAGATTTCAACTAATTCCACTGCAAATATTTTAAGGGGAGAGGAAAGTTGTCATTTTCGGAGAGCATAAACATCAGAGAAACAGAAAAAATTCTAGAACCGACAAAGAATACAAAGTTTTACCAAAACACTTGTGCAACGCGATGCGTGAGTTCTGGTAGAAGCAAATGCAAGAGTTACTGTATTACCACACAACTTTAACCTCACAATCGGGCGATAACCTTTATGGCGAACTGGTTGAAGGCTCGGGGCTCATTCCTTCGCCTAGTACTTCCCCCTCGCCATTCACGTGCATGAAGCCATTACTGAGAGTACCTGACGACGGACTTCCCGGCATGACTAACGGGCCCAGACCACCAATGGTGGAGACAGCCGCTGCAGCTGCTACTGCGGGCGCAACTGTTGGAGCGGTGGGAGAGATGGATGAACTTGGAGAAAATGCCAGTTTAAGGGTATATGATCCTCCTCCTGTTATAGAAAGTAAAAAATGTTGTTCTATGCTCAATGCAAACGCATCATTCTACAAATATTAGAGTAGTTTCTCCAAAGGCTAAGAAAATGCTTCAGATATTTTGGTTTGTTTGAAAATATATTTAATATAATGAAATAAAAAACTCTCTTGTTTCTTGATTGGTGTGTGTCCGCACTATTGTTTGAAACGAGGCTCCTCAGAGCGCCTACAGAACCGTGATTCCAACACAATGAATTGTGGTTAAAGGAGAACGAAAAGTTACCTTTTTTCTACATTTTTATAAGGTGCTTGTTTCATAGTCGGTGATTTTTTGTTTCACATTTACCCAATACGAAAAATACCACGATATTCTTTGTTTGTCCACCCAAAATTTTGCCTAAGTATTGTTTTTATTGTCTCTTGAGGCTTACAATGTTCTCATTAGAAACTGGAAACAATGCTTATGCAAAAATTGGGTGGACAAACAAAGAATATTATGATATTTTTCGTACTGGCTAAACGGTGCTCCGCATTAAAAGGCAGACATTCTTCTCCATGTCACTCATCATGTACGTCAGTAAGTATTCTTTTTTTTGCGGTGTAGAATTTACATTTTCATTACTAAATTGTTTCTTTATAAACACCGACGCAGCTCAAACTAGTTTACAGCTAGTTATTTTTCTATCTCTGACTATAAATACGGACCTCAGGCAACGACAACGGGGTCGTGAATGACAACTGCCAGTAGTTTGTATTTCACTAATTATTGATTTCTTGTGATTTCACAATTTTTGGGGGGATATTGAAAGACCGGACCAGAGATAAATAAAAAATTATAAACGATAAGGAAAGATTGATATTTTAAAAGATAAGTATTGCCTTTTGTCTGGTATTAGTAAGCGAGTTTACCAGGTGGTTTTTAGAGACAACCTTTATTGCACTCTTTTTTTATAAGAATATATTAAGGCTGCGGTTGGCAAAATTTTAACTTTCTTGATTTACTGTTTGTTTTTTGTTCGGGTTATTTGGAGTTTTATTTCTTTCCTTTACGCTTTGTGAATAGAAAAACGATTCAATGTTTCTCCGTGAAGCTAAGTAAATACAGAGAAAGTTTTTCCTGTTACGTTCACGAAGTCTAAACAACTCTAACAAAGGTCTTTTCACCTTCTAATTTTACCGACAACTCCGTGCACGTGCTCCTCTCGGTACATTCCAACGTGCAGTTATTGTATATTCTATTGTTCTTGATACATTCCAAAGTGCAGTTATTGTATTTTCTATTGTTCTCTGCCGTCGTC
This sequence comes from Zoanthus sanctaehelenae, assembly GCA_028564885.2. Taxonomy (NCBI): domain Eukaryota; kingdom Metazoa; phylum Cnidaria; class Anthozoa; order Zoantharia; family Zoanthidae; genus Zoanthus; species Zoanthus sanctaehelenae. Next base: position 4,578 of record JAOTRI020122072.1, read on the forward strand.
GTCGGCGTCGCCGTCCTCTGTGCTAAAGGACCCTACCACCGTGCACAAAAAGTCTTGGTCGAAAAATTTCAATGAAAAAGGAAAATAACTTGGCACACACACAAGTGTTTTGTCTGTGACAGTTATACAATGGTTTCCAGGCGAATACCATGGCATGAATCTCTTGTATTTTCCTTATTAAAAAATACAACAAACTAATTTGTCCACGCATGGAGACAACACATAAAAACTTTTACTTAATACTTTGAATTCTGTCTTCTGTCTCACGACAAGTCACTTAGATATAGTACGCCACGTTTTAACTGCTTACTGCTAGTATTCCTTAGGCGATGAAGAAGACTAGCAGTAAGCTGTCGAAACGTCGCCAGCTATAACTAGCGACTTGTCGTGAGACAAAGGAAAAACCTTAAAGAATTATCCAACTGGCACAATGAATAACAATCCATTTCATAAGGTCAACTTTTAATTTATACAAAAAACTATTACGACGATGACCGACAACTTTGACGCCATTTCGGAAACGTACCCACACAGTTTTGGCGTCCTTTTAATAGTCGCTTGCACGAAATGACGCCCAAACGGGTTGAATATTAACCTTTATAACCGTTAGACGTCACAGATTACTTAACAGCTTTCCAGGCCACTGATTGGATGAATTTGTCAAGGCGTGGATTAATCACTGTATATAGTGAAAGAAATTAACTTCTCACTATAGAGAAAAACGAAAATCCACATTCGTTGGGGAAGAAAAAACATGAAATGACAAGGACGAAGAAACCTGCTTGGACATTACCTGGCGGGTTTATTGTGTAATGATTGGTTATAATCAGCGCCTCCATCGCTGAACGAATGTCGGGCATTTCCAAAAGACCTGCCGATGACTTTGCATTTGCTAGAAACAAAAATAAACACAAACCTTAACAAAATAATACATGTCTTTAATCTTTTACATTGAATGTTAGAAGGAAACACTCTTTTTGGACCGATCAGTAGGTTTATACTAAGCCGATTAGACCTCTAAGCCTGATTAACCCTTTCAGTCCCAGTTGAATTATTAAGTTCTCCCAACTTGAGCTCAAACTTTTCATTAAAAAAATAAGAGAGAATTTCACGTTTAATCTTCAGTAGTTTGCTATATTTGATCAATTCTCATTTTCTCATTACCAAATGTCTTATTTTGTACTTGTTATGTAAGGAGAAGTTGAGTGATGATAACTTATTGGCAGTGAAAGGGTTAACTACGACTTGGAATAAAACAAGAAGACTGTTGACTGGTCCATTCCTTCTCGAGGTCTATATGTTAAAACTAGTTATTTTCATTAAAAAGTGAGTGCTGTGAGTACGCTATATTGTACTGTTCCCCTTGGTACCAGAGGCTTCTAACTCGTTCATAAAATAATTAAAAATGAGGCAGTCATGGACTAAATGTCGCTACAGCCATAAAACTCTTGCCTTTGGTGAGCGATAAAGAGCTTTTTCTGTAGTCTGTGTAGCTAATTTTGAAAAGGACCATATTCTTGGGTATCCCGTGTTACAACTATAGCCCATTGCATGTCTACTTGGGTACCCTGTGGTTATTAGTTACACCCTCATCCTCTTACACAGCACCATGACAAAGTAGCTACGGCTGATATCAGAACACTGTGTGACTCCTATAGTACAATGCATGTCTACTTGGGTATCCTGTGGTTATTAGTTACATCCCTCATACTCTTACACAAACCCAAGACAAAGTAGCTACCGCTGATATCAGCTGTTGCTACAAAAATAAAAAGAGCGTGAGCCTAACACGAACGAAGCGACTGGGTAAGGCCGATCGTAATCTTGGCCTTTTAACCTTTTTGTTTATTTTAGGAGCGAGTTTCTCCTCTGGCACCCAGAGTACAATACCGACTGTTACTGTTCTAGTTTTAACATTTAACATAATCGGATTTGTACCACTGATCGCATGTTTCTTGTATACCAAGTTGCAAGATTTATCCTTGAATCGACCCTCAACACAGTAAGGAATTGAACCACTGATCGTACGTATCTTGTATACCGAGATGCAAGAAACATCCTTGAATCAACTCTCAACACAGTAAGGAATTGAACCGCTGATCGTATGTATCTTGTATACCGAGATGCAAAAGACATCCTTGAATCGACCCTCAACACAGTAAGGGATTGAACCGCTGATCGTACGTATCTTGTATCCCGTCCAGGGGTAGTCAAAGTTTCTCATCCGTTTAACACTACGGAAACCGGAGATAAGAACCGGCCCTATGGACCACTAGGCTCGTAAAGAGTTAAGCTTTAATATTAACAGGAAAACATCGAAAACGACTGGCAAGGCGTCTATAGCCCATGAAAACTGAATTTCCTTTTTACCCGGAATGCAGGATAGTTAAAACCAAATGTTTTAAGTCGCTGTTACCAAGGTTGTTAAAGGAGCCACATTTAATTCCATTAGGTGACCAAATTCCACCGCCTGCCACCTCGTATGGAAAACTCTGCTTATAGAGAATCATCATTTTTTTGTTTCTAAAACTATGATTTATTACAAACAAATTCTGTTACCTTTTGAAAAGAAGGTCCCTTTCAACGGTGCTAAGGCTCCTGCGGACAAAAACACCTGTAAAGAAATAGTGGAGAACAAATTGACTACATATTTTAAAGTTTGAGAAAAAGTAAGAAATAAATACTCGGGCTAATTAAGGCCTGGGTCAATGTCTGCAGAGATGGTTTGAAAATCTTTTTTACGATTTCTCCTGTTGTATTTAACGGATTTTGACCATTTATACACCAAATTAAACTGCAAAAGAAGCTAGATTTTTTTTGGATATTTTGTTTTGTTTGAACGTTTTGTTTGCGAGCGTTATTTGAGATTTTATAGGTGATTTTTGGTACTTTCTTTCAAGACGCTCTCAGGCAAGAGTTTTTTACACCAGGGTTGGTTGTAAGAGATCATTTTTATTCAATATAAGCAAGAATCAATGAAACAAACTTGCATATTTATCTACAGTAGGTTATTTCTGAATTATTAAGATTTAAAGTTCAAGAGTGCTCGCAGGAGAAGTTTGGGAGTAAATATTTCTGTTCTAAACAAGGCTAACCATGATTGCACGTTAGTTCGTGTAAGAACAGATTCAGCTCTACCAAACTATATCAAAATGAGCTGGATTAGTGCGAGTTGTATATAAATGAAATAGGAATGCGTTCGGTGTGTAGATATATAGAGGCTCCCTCGTACGCTTGCAGTTTTATCAATGTTCTCAAATATCTTAGTGGTGCCTTGTTTCTTTAGTCTTTGAGTGCCCTACCTCTTTTAACTGTTCCACAGTGCAGTTTGGAGGAGCGTTGAAAAAGTGCAGCATCCTAGTTGGAGGCTGATACCTGTTTTTCAAACTTTGGCCCTCAGGAAGATACTTAAACCGGTTATTCCGGTTGTCTGCAAAGTTCATGGCCGATGGCATCCCATCAGGCAACGCAGTCACAACGGATGAGTCGGCGATGAAAGGATGCTTGGAAAACCTAAACAAGAATCCGTAAATTTTTTACGACTTAAAAAATAATAATAAACACCGAGATCACAACACTACTCTTTTGCGACAAGTGCGTGGGTTCTTTTAAGTCTCTCGACAGGGTGATCGAGAGACTGGACCTACGGTTTAACGTCCTTATGCGAGAAGATGCGAGAGTCTAACCATTTGCAGATGTTAGAGCAAAGGCAGCACTTTCTCCTCAATTATTTTAAGACCCTGAGTGATGGTCCTGCCGGGAATCGAACCCGAGACCACCCGCACAGCAGACTGGCGCCTTACCAACTAGGCTACCCAGACGGCGGTTATGTTGTAATTTAGCTATGATAAAATGGTATCCATATATGGAGAGCAAGTTGACATTAGTAAAATGGCAGAGTTTCAGGTATTTCTTTCTTTCTTTTTCTTTATAACATATGTTAGTAGAATAGCTACTTCAGTTACAAAAACTACAATCAACGTGGGTTCTGCATAAAAAATAAAAATAATAGTCTTAATGAATAATAAAATATAAAAACTATATGCAAGACTAAAACAGACTCTAAAATCTTATGAATAACACCAAAACATACAAATTTCTTTTATTCAAAGACTTACTAAAATTAACTGCCCAATTTTTCGAGGAAGGCCCTGTCTACAAGTACCGGGATATTTTGGAGACCGCAACTTTTTCTTTCCGGATACCAAAATATTGGCGTTCACACGTTGTGTGAACAACAGCGTATTCACATCGAATTCATCGTCCACACTTACTCGGATTCACTTCGGATTCACTCTAGTACCCAGGAAAACTCTGTAAATATTGGTTGCGGAGCATGCGCCGCTCTATTTAGACGTCATCATATCAGAAAATATCCGGATTCGACCATCCACACGTATCCGATATATTATCGGATTAAGAAATTTACACTCTGGATAGCGGATTCAAAAATATCCGGATTTGCTTTCGAATACGCCGGATACGTGTGAATGATAGCCACATCAAATTTGTCCAGGACATCAACCGAGGAACAGCTTGTAAAATATTCACTTGACTTTAAATAATCAAAAAGGGCAAGCAACAGAAAACAGGAAATGTTCTAAGAACAGTAAGGCTTGCCTTTAGTACCATTTTCATATGCATATCTGTAAACAATGTAGAATATAAATTCTCTGGAACTTTAGACGAACTTAACTTAACTGGTATTGGCCCGCTCTTTCCATTTCTGAAAACTTATTTTGTCATAACTAATTAAATCGAAGTGGGAGTAGTCACGTGATCCAGGATTTAATGGAGCCGAAACCAATTGTAGAATTGCACACAATTTGGGCATCCTGCAGATGAACAGTAATTGTTTTGCTTTTTTTTTCAGCAGCATTATAGTTATGTCTGTTTAGATATCTATTATCTGAAAAGAAACTATTGCGGTGATGATCAAACAATTGAAATTTAGTTCTAACTTCTAGAGGTAGGCGAAAATAAATTTCATTCACATTTTGTACTCGATACAAGGAAGGGTGACAATGATGATACATTACTTACATGATGTTGATTTTGCTATCAAAGATCACAGAACCACTGAGATTTCTGATGATCATTTCAGATGCAACCTTGTCTGACATTTGTACCATGGATGCACCTGGTTTATTAGTGAGAAACTTTACCTGTAAAACAATGGGATAAATTTTGTTAGAATGTTAAGTCCAAAATTAGAATCAGTGATAGTCAATACTTGAGTTACTTTTATAAATAGATAAGTTTGAAACCGTACTGAGAATAAATTTCCAATTGACATTTCGCATCGTAGTCCTTCGTAGCAGTTAATCGCCATTGCTTGAAAACTTTTTGTGCATTTTCTATCTGCCTATCGAAAACTTTGGTTTAGGCTACGCTGCAGACGACTTATTTTGGCGACCACATTTTTCCAAATTGTCACTTAGAAACATTTAGTCGCTAGTAGGATGCCTAAAAAGGTACAAGAACGTAGGTACAGGCAATCAGAACGCATAATTTATGATAGTCCACTAATAGAATAAAAATAGTGAAAATAGACTCCTAGCAGAGTTGGCAATCAAAATGTCGAACTTACGAAAGTCCACAAGTAGAGTGATACTATTGATAAAAGATCTCTAGAAGAGCAGCCAATAAAAGTGTCGAATTTACGATAGTCCTCTAGTAGAGTGATACTGCTGATAATAGACTCCTAGCAGATTAGACAATTAGAATCTCAAACTTACGATAGTCCTCTAGTAGAGTGATACTATTGATAACAGACTCCTAGCAGACTAGGCAATCAGAACGTTGAATTTACAATAAACCACTTATAGAGTAATAATGTTGAAAATAGAACCCTGGCAGAGTTGGCAATAATATTGACGAATTTACGATACCCCACTGGTAGAGCGATATTACTGATAATAGATCCCAGGAAAAGTAAGGAATGAAAATTTAGAATTAAAGGTAGTCTATTAGTCGGGCAAAAATAACTGACTGAGTGTCGAGTGGCCATTAAGAATGCAGCATTGTGTCAGAAAGCATTGAAGCGATTTAGACGTTCTAAAAACATGTTACTACAATTTTAAACAAGAATACGTTTTTGAAAATATATAGAAGAGCACTAACTATGATGGATATATAATGATAAATCAAAAGGGTACCTTCACCACATTCCCATAAAGACAAAACAAATTGAAGATCCTCTCACAATTCATTTTCTCGTGATTGAGCCCATACACCATCAGAACACAGCCTGTTCCTCCTAATGGACAAAATAAGGTGACTTGTTAATAGTAACATCATTCATCAAGAAAACTACACAATCCTTAACTATTTGCATATACTGATGATGGTGGTGGTATACGATGGTGATGTTGCAATGATGATGTGATAATGATGAGTCAACAATGATAATGATAACAAAGATAAAGATGGTGATGACGATAATGATGGTGTTGATTATAATGGTGATGGGTGATAATGATAATGATGGTGATGGTGTTGTTGATTATAATAATGATGTTGATTGTGATGGTTGATAGTGATAATGATAATGATGGTGATGTGGATAATGATGGTGTTGATTGTGATGGCGATAGGTGATAATGATAATGATAATGATCGTGATTTTGATAGTGATAATGCTGATGGAAATGATACCGGGAAATAATGATAATGATAATGATAATGATGGTGATGTGGATGATGTTGATTTTGATGGCAATGGGTGATAATGATGATGTTGAGAGTGATGGTAATGATGATGGTGATAATTGATGTTAATGATCGTGATGTTGATACTGATGGAGCTGATGGGAGTTAATTATAATGATAATGTGGTGATGTGGATAATAATGATATGTTGATTGTGATGGCAATGGATGATAATGATGATGTTGACGGTGATGGTAATGATGATGGTGATAATTGATGTTTATGATCGTGATGTTGATACTGATGGCGATGATGGGAGGTAATTATAATGATAATATGGTGATGTGGATTATAATGATGATGTTGATTGTGATGGCAATGGATGATAATGACAATGATGTTGACGGTGATGGTGATGGTAATGATACTGATGGAGATGATGGGAAGTAATTATAATAATAATATGGTGATATGGATTAAATTATGATGTTGATTGTGATGGCAATGGGTGATAATGATAATGGTGATAATTAAGGTAAATGATGTTAATGATCACGATGTTGATGATACTGATAGGCGATAACAAGCATAAAAACAATAGCAATGTCAGAATCGAGTGATGATGGTATTCTTGCATTTCCATTTCCAGGTAATTTTCTACGTTTACCTACTAAACAGACACATTGAATGAATAAATTTACAAACGAATTTTAAAACTTTCAATTTCTGTATCTCTACTCAGGTAAAGAATTTGCTTTATAAAATAATTTAAATGGTACGCGCGTTCTGATTGGTTGAAAAACCGTTTTACATTATAGTATGTAAACAC
>JAOTRI020122083.1:0-12053 GCA_028564885.2 Zoanthus sanctaehelenae
TATTATACATTGTTTGTTGGTGTTATTGTATACGATACATTGTTTGCTGGTGTTGTCGTATACGATACATTGTTTGCAGGTGTTGTCGTATATGATACATTGTTTGCTGGTGTTGTCGTATATGGTACATTATTTGCTGGTGTTTTCGTATATAATACATTGTTTGCTGTTGTTATTGTATATTATACATTGTTTGTTGGTGTTATTGTATACGATACATTGTTTGCTGGTGTTGTCGTATACGATACATTGTTTGCTGGTGTTGTCGTATACGATACATTGTTTGCTGGTGTTGTCGTATATGATACATTGTTTGCTGGTGTTGTCGTATATGATACATTGTTTGCTGGTGTTATTGTATATGATACATTGTTTGCTGGTGTTGTCGTATATTATACATTGTTTGCTGGTGTTGTCGTATATTATACATTAATTGCTGGTGTTTTGAATTGCAAATATATAATAGTTTTTGATAAATGAAAGATTTTTATAACTTAATACAATCAAAAAGATTTTAAAAAGAGTAAGAGCAGCTAAGGGCAAACAAATTATAGCAAGTACCCTCGATACCTTGATCAAAATCCAGCTATCGGTGGCCCAGACCTATGAAGTTTGTGTTCAAGTGGAAAAAATATTTTACGATTGAATTTCTTTTTATACATGATATATGAGTGTAATTTAATTTTTTTTCTTTTGTCTCACGACAAGTCCCTTAGATATATCTCGCATCGTTTCGACTGCTTAGTGCTAGTCTTCTTCTAGTCTTCTTCAATGTAAAATGACTGCTTCTTGTACAGCGTTATGTATGGCGGTGGTTTGCTGTGATTGGCTAATTTCGATCCGGTTATTGTGCATGTTTTCCTCAAAGGTCCGCTTGCTTATCGCGCGTCGCTGGCTATGATGTTTTCTAATTGTCGGTATCCAAGCTTTCAGTATTTCTGGTCCGTCATCCCAGTTAGGGTTGAGTCTTATGTGAATTGCTTCTTTCACTTTCCTTCTGTACCAATGGTTGTCTCTGTCAATAAACCTCACTTCTTTCCACTGCAGCTTGTGTCTTGTTTTGTTGGCGTGTTTTATATTAAAACACTCATTTCTATGCAATAAGTATTAATATTTTACGCAAGCCAAAAAAGTTTTGTTTCATTTCAGAACATAGCACTACACAGCCGGACTCCTCACAGTCGTCTGAAGATGAACAACGGGCTCCATCGCCAGTCATCGTTTCAGACTCGTCTGACTCTTCAGGAGAGGAAGGTAAACACCTTACTCTAGTCACCATTGTTTGTTTAATGTCTTAAAACCGACGAATTATGTACAGGGGCATACACTAGCAGCTAAATTTTGTCTTAAATTAGTTTAGTGCGCTTTTCTTGCACGCGTGTAGCTTTTTATGGCTCGGATTGATCGTTGGCGAATATTTTTCCCGCTTGGGTTAAAACTAAGTTTATTGGTATTTTACCTAATCTGATGTGAGTACTAAAGGTGAAGGAATGAAATGAGAATTTAGATTTTTGTAAGGGGGAAGAGTTTAGCAGTTAGCAATCAAAGCTGTCTTTGTTTATAAATAGACCTATTTTAAATTGACGTTTCGGTCGTTAATCCTTCATCAGAGCAACTGTTATTTAGACAACTCGAAACAAAAGAATTACTATCATCGCTCTATGTACTGCAAGGAGCTGGACTTTTCGATCGTTAGTCCTTCATCACTGCAACTGCAATTTAAATAACTCAAAATTTAAGTTTTGCTATTATCGCTTTGAGAGTGCAAGGGTTGCCGTCAGTTCTAGCATTAGTCCTTCAGCAGAGCAACTGCTATTTAGACAACTGTAAACTGAAGTTTTACTATCATCGATAAAAGTAGTGCAGGAAACTGACGTTTCGAGCGTTTGGCCTTCGTCACAGCAATTGTAATTGAGACAACTCAAAATTGAACTTTTGTTATCACCGTAAGTAGTATAAGTGGTGACAACTCGCTCGTGAACCCTTCCTCGGAATTTTCACTCGCCTTGTGGGACTTCCATAGGTATTTTATAATCTCGCTGATACACAAGTATTTGCCTCGCTTGTCATCACAGTAATTAACTGTAGTAAAATGAGAAAATAATCCATTTGCCTCCACGGAGCGTCAATTCAATTTTCACATCTAAAAAAAGCAATTTTAACACTTTCTTTTATGAAGTATTGAACTGTGAATAAACAGTTGCTCTGACCAAAGCTAACATTCAAAACGTCAAACCTCACATAACTTCAGGGATTGTGATAACGGTTTCTGTACTAATTTTCATTGTAGTGTTGATCAACGAAGTATTTTAAGAAACAATGAAATGTTACTTTTATCTGCTATGAATTATAAACGTGCATAGAACACATTTCAGTTAAAAATGGCAAATTCTATCAGGACGAATAACAACTGAAGATTAACTTTGTCTCAGTACGTGTTAACTCTTGAAAGTCTCACTATGGTTAGATAATACAGCTGTTAATACTGTGTTTGTTTAGAATTTATTTATAATTATAGTAACTGAAGATTAACATGGGATTTCTGCAATGCTATTATCTATAATTTAATAATTTAATTATGTCGCGTGGTCTGGTGTTTTATACCATATATACCAGCAATACGCTAAGAGCAATAAGAAATAGCTTTGCATTTGTCACATAAATTGACAGGAAACAAAATAATTGATCTAATTTCAATATTTAAAAACCTGTTTAGATGTAGCTGAAAAGAAACATCTGCTTAGGATTTCAAACATACAGACCTATGATTGCTATTTCGTGGTAGACTTAAGGAGTAATGTTGGCTTCCTCTGTGGATTTGTAGCCATTTTGGTGGCTCTCCATGCTCCGTTCTAGCTATATATCTTGACGTGTTTAAAACTAAAAGATACCCTATCAGTTCAGTAATTACTGTCGAGACGACAGTTTAGCCGAGATGACAGAAAGTTTAGATATAAATCAGAGTTGACTAGAAGTTGGATATCTAAATCTATAGAATGAAATAGGATTAGCTTAAAAAAAGTATCAGTGAAATTTTTTATCCCATTAATGTAGACAAAAAAACCTCAAAAATTAGAAAGCGGCAATGTATTACAGTTGTCAAGATTTGATAGGTTAGCTTCGACCATGGCTATTTGTTGCTGTTTTTTGTCAAGTTATATATGCTTGTTTGTTTGTTTTTTTTGTTAAATGCGTTCAAGGTTATTGTTACGGAAATCTTGTCGTGTTTGTCAACTGCTAAGGGTTGTCTCTCGGACGAGATGAGGTTTTTATAAACCGTGTCTAGTAGACTTTGCTTATTACTTCAAATAATAAAGTTAAATTTTAAAACTTCAGTAAAAAACACTTGATGAATGTTTTAAGAGAAGAATCGAATGGTTCTTTGTTCTATTTAGTTACCAATTAAAACTTTTTGCGAAACACTTTGAAAGTTTTGTCGGTTATTAGGCAGTGTTCGGTGACAGCAAACAGCTTTCTCTTAAGGGGACTGCAGTTTCTGTGCTGGTAATATATTACACGGTGGCGCGAACGTATGGAGTTTATCTTCGAATGGTAATTTTTTTCCACGAGGAGATAAAATTCTTATGTTCAAGCCAACATGTGGTGATCGCCACGGCGTGAAACACTGTGTGGCTGGCATGAAACACTGTGTAGCTGGCGTGAAACACTTTGTGGCTGGCTTTTTAACCAATTTTACCTATTTTATCTATCTTTTAATGTTTTAACATTTTGACCTTTTGATTCTTTTTTTTAATATCTTGGTGTATATATTTGAAAACTAAATCTTCTTCTGAGACACGATATGGAAAAGATTAAGCCGTGATCAGATAATATCTTTTAATACTTTAAAATCTAGGTTTTAGTATCAGTAGGATCTTTCAGATTTTCCATAAACCGTCACCATAGGGGAAGCCTCACATATCGATTTTGCCCACAAGAAACGTCAATTTTCCGTTTCTCTCGAGACCCCACCCCACCCCTTACCTCCTTAGAAACATCAAAAATATTTATCGATATTTTTGTGATCTGAAAACATTGTAAAAGTTTTTAAGTTTAACAGAGAATGACTTCATTTAAAATGTCTTCGATCAAGTTTCCATCAAAGTCAATATCATCATTAAATGGTTCAATAACGATTTGATTCCGCTCAAACTTCTGCGAGTCTTAAAAAAAACAATAATCGTATAACATATGGCCGAATAAAAGAAGCAACAAAATATAGAACACGTTCTGGAGAAAAAAGTTACGTCAACTGTCAGCAGTGACCACGAGCTCAACAGAAACAAATGAGCTTGCGCCTTGCGGCTGATTTCATTGATTTCTTGGCTAGCTTTGAAGCGGAATACTTGATTATATATATGAGTTTCAGGCAAGATATCGACGACCACTCGTCTCCCAACAGTTACAAAGTAGTCTGCATAAAATTTCTTCTCTGATCAGACTACTATACAAACAACAAAAATCTTGTGAAAAACATAACGAACTGACCGATGAATATAAGGCAAAAGTTATTTTATATCCCTTTCCAAGATGTTCCAAAATGTCCAGGATTATTTAACAAAAGTATCGAAATTTCCCACGACGTGTCACAGAGAAACGTCACTTACGACAAACCCTCACCCCCTCCCCCAAACGTAAAATTGACGTTTCTTTTGGGCAAAATTGATATGTGAGGCTTCCCTGGGTTGATATCAAAACTATGTCTACTATCTAATAACTAAAAATTGGTAAAAGGAGACGATGTGAAATTGGTCGCTGCAGTGTCCAAGTAAAAAATCGTGATAGATTGCCAGTCGGCCAATTAACGCGATAAAGTAAACGGTTTTTAAATAAAATTAAGAAGACCAGACACTAAATACAATTAGTATGAATTTACAATGTTCAATTGTGAATCTGAGAATTCGATTGGCTCTTTCACTGTTTTCTATCTGCTGTTATATAGCCAATGAAAATTGTTCTTCTGTCAATTTTGACAAAAAAAGAAGCTTCGTGTACATAACTGACAAGAATCGCTTTGAGAAAAAAAAGAAACAATGGCGTCGCAACTATTTACCGAAATTTTTGTAAAGACAATAAAACATTTTTCCCTAAACATTCCTCCACATTTTTATGCAATGAGAACATTGTAAATTTATACTAAAACAATTAGACTACTCGTCCTCGTTTTCTACCAGCGATAGTCAACTCGACTGCGCCTCGTTGACTATTTTCTCTTAGAAAACTCGGGCCCGTAGTCTAATTGTTAATTAGTATCACCCAACTATAATAAACTAATGCAAATCCTGCATTTGAACTGGCTACGCTACTAGAAAACTATTAGCAATAGTCATCGAGTAGCGAAATTCGCACGCTTTCTTTCGTTTTATTCCCAAATAAATCTTTCTTCAACTTGCATTTGCTAACTTTATTATTGCTTGTTCTGTCCGACTAGTTGGCTGATACTAAAACAATTAGACCCTTCGCCCTCAAGGGCTACGGAAAAAAAATTTTCCTTTCTTTCTCATATTATATAGTGTATCTTTAAAAATGTTTCGTAACTTGACCGTCGTTTTGGCAGAGTACTCGATGTGGGATTCTAAAACAGACAGATCTCACGACTTCATGGACTCCAGATAAAAGGTTCCCCAGGCCTTTATCCTTTAACACGTAATCCATTCTTTTCCCATGGTATAAAATTTAACTTGTATAATGTTCAAATGAATTTAAATACTTTTAAGAGTGGGTCTTAAATTGTGTGTATTACCCTTGAAAACTCTACTAAAACATTTTTACAAATTGATAAATTTTAGTTCGTTATAAAAATTTTAATTTTTACTGTCCTTTTTGTATGCAGTCCTTCTTGGCATTTACTCCAACAAAGGACTACAGTCCGAAACACCATAACAATCAACTGTTGATATAAAAGAATAAAAATTAGGTCTTCGGCCACGCCTTTGGAACAGTACAAAAGTTTTATTTGTCAGACTCGTGAAACCCTTGCCAAGATGTCTGTATTATTCGCCGCTTTCAACAGAAAACTGCTATTTTTAAAGAAATTCGGCCAAGGCGTGAGAAACAGGAAGTGAGCACATTTACATTCGTCTAATCTAGTAACATTTTTAATGTTTCCGCCTTTCTTTCATCTCTCTTTCTCTATTTCGGAGAAGGAACCTTGTTATCCGCATTACCTGTTTTTCTTCAATTGTCAGAATTGTTGTTTATATTTTTTGCATTTTGTATTGCAACTTGAAATTTTTTATTATCTTTAGAATTTAAAGAACTCAATATTTTGTTGTATTAAATATTAATTGTGCTACTATGATGATGATGACGATGACGGTGATGATGATGATGATGAACCTTTATTTAAACACGTGACAATGTTGTAGTTTACATATAGGCCGTGTTCCACTCTCCTCGATCAACGTGTAATTTTAAAGAATATACTCAGTTGACCGGGTCAGTGGGGAAAAAAATAAAAGTAAATAAAAATTAGCATACAAAAAATCTAAAACAGACTTGATATATTACTACAACAAAAAGTAGACAACCCTATCTTGAAACGCAACTGGGTTTGAGCTTTTCTTATGTTACCAGGAATGGAATTCCATTTTGCTATCGTATAGCGTTATCGCTCCTGTCACGAAATACTATATTATATCGTGAAAAGTATATCATTACGGCATAGAGACGCAGAGAAAACCTTAAAAAGAATAAATTACGACTTCTTGGCATTTCAACTCATGAACTTAGCGTTGCAACCAATCCTTGAAGCAGTTCAAGGTGATGAGCACATTTGCATTGGATTGTGGATGTAAATGATTGAAAGTTTGATTTCATTTGAGATTTTTAAAAGTTGGTGCACTCCGTAAACAGCAGTTTTAATTCTTTTGAACATTAAGGTATATAGCTTCAAACCGTGGGAAAAGAAGAACTGCATGTTTCCGATGTGGAAAAGGGGGTACAATGTTTCTTTGCTAAATCATGATATCAGGCCACCAAGTACTGAAAGCAATATGTTGATTATTTTGCACGTTTAGTTATTGCCTATCCAAATTCAACAGTTGAAAGGCTTAGAGATTATGCAACGTCAGCAGGGACTAAAGTTTAACCCTTTCAATCCCAGATTTATTTTTAAATTCTCCCAACTTGTTCATATATACTCTATTGAATAAGTTTGAGAGAATTTTACTGTTAATCTTCTGTAGTTTGCTTTGCTTGATCAACTCTCAGTTTCTCATTACTAAATGTTTTATTTTGTATGTGATATGTTATGAGAAGTTGGGCGTTGATAACCGACTGGGACTTAAAGGGTTAAAGTCCTTATCAAAGAAAACTCAAAAGGTTTTAAACCAATGGTTAAAACCATTTGCAAATGTAAGAGCGAAGACACTCTTATCTCCACAGTTGTTTAAAAACACTGAGCGTTGGTTCTTGAGACTGGCATCCTTACGAACAAATTATACGAGTCCTAGGACTCCAATATCACAGTGTTAGGGCTGTATCATTTTAATTTTTGTCTAGACGATCATTTTTTCGATACAGAAACCGCAACGCGA
This sequence comes from Zoanthus sanctaehelenae, assembly GCA_028564885.2. Lineage (NCBI taxonomy): Eukaryota > Metazoa > Cnidaria > Anthozoa > Zoantharia > Zoanthidae > Zoanthus > Zoanthus sanctaehelenae. The sequence goes on from JAOTRI020122083.1 coordinate 7,539, forward strand.
TTTAAGGGCTGTAACAGTATTATCTCTGTTGAGATAAAAACATGTCTTAGTTGACTCGATACAAAGAAAGTTAGTTCTAATTCGAAAAGAAGTTTCTGAATGTAATTTACAATTTTTAATTTTAAATCTGTGAAACAGAAAGCTTAAAACAGTTCAAAGATTCTTGGTTAAAAGAGTTTTTTGTGATTGGACTGCTGTTAATTGACTGAAATTTCCTTTCATCTTCTTTAACTTGAGGTATTTCAATCAATGTTTCGACCAAAAGATATTCGAAAATGATTATTTTAAAAAAACAAGTGTTATATGGCTAATTGATCAAAATTGCCTTTGATTTTCGGGCTATTTAACACTTAGCCTGATTAAAACGAGATTTTGTACTGAAATTAGATAATTTCTTGGGTTAAATATTTTTTGTAAAGTTTCAGCGAAACAGACGTTCAATAAAAAACTAATTTGAAGCTTTGTATACCAAATTGTTTTTCTCTCCATATTTTAAAACATCCTTTTCTAAATCCGCGAAGAATGAAAAAAGAATCGTGTAAATACACCTTAAGAGAAGTTCTTTTCAAATTTGAAACTGTATTAAAATTATGTGAAAGCATTTTATCCCAATTACATTTAATTTAAGAATCCAATTTTCAATTCTAATTGTGCGTAAAAGCTAACAAGCAAAGTTATACAAAGTGATCCATTATCTGCCAGTCACAAGAGACCATCATAGTTTCATGATTCTATATTTTGCTAATATTATGAAGGATAGTTTGGGTAACTGTCGAAAAATTTCGAACTTGGCAGGTTAAGAACCTAACGTTTTAATATATAATTAATTAATTCTGCCTTATATTAAAGCTTCTACATCTGAACTGTTATAAGGTCGTATTGACTTAAAATAGAATACATACAGCAGTGATAAACATTTTAAAAACATGCATTTAAACATTTCATATGCTAGTCAATATTCATTTTCAAAAGTATTTTAAAAACCGTTTGGAACTGTATAAAATAACACATTTGAAAAGCTTAACTACGATGGCCAAAGACCAAGAGTCTATTTCATTGATTGATCTCTCTGAATTCTTTATAAGAGACGCTGTTTTCTGGCTTCGTGTCAAAAATGTAAAAAAGTTATTAAAATCTAGTTTGATCCTATTTTTAAAACAACCTGGCGGGTGTTGTTTGTTTTTCTTACAACTCATTATTTTTACGATCAGCACACACGCAATTTGTCATCACAAGGAAATGTTTTCCTGAACTGGCTGTGTGTTTAACTGTTTGTTTTCGTAGCCAGAAGGGCTTAAACTTTGCTGGAGGGGGTTAGCAAATATTTTACAAGGTAATTGCAGTAACTCATCTCCAGCGTCGAAATTATTTGGAAGCACGCTGCTTTCCGTTGCTAGAAAGCTAAGCAGTTGTTCACCTGATGTGACTTGTAACAGGATTTGTCACAGCGGGCGCTCATTGGGGGAAAAGGTTCTTCGGCAAACTTTTCAATCCCCGCTGTTTGTTCTGATGGCTGACATAATAACTAATTTAGCGAATACAAAATAAAGAACTATTTTAAAATCTTATTATGATAGACTTACTTTAACATTTAAATTTGCTGTGTGCCTTTCTGCTCTGTAACTGTCAACAAGAAATAAATTGCTGGTATGAATTATATATTTTCAAATAAAGAAACCTCAACTCTCAAAACCGAATATTTATAAAGTTGACACAACCACAATTTCATAACAATTTATAGCAAGGAAATTTTAAAAAATTTCATTGCATATAAATTACTTTTGATTAATAACGTGTTTCTCCGCAAGTAGTTATTCTTTTACTTAGTAATTCGGAAAAGAGAAAAATAACTAGCGGTAAACTAGTTTGAGCAGCGTCGCTGTTTCTAAAGAAATAATTTAGTAATGAAAATCTAAATTCTACACCGTAAAAAAGAAATACGTACTGACGTCAGTAAGTATTTCATTTTTACGGTGTAGAATTAACATTTTCATTAGTAATACGGAAAGGGCAACTTCCAATATTATTAATCAATAAAAAAAAATAAAGGGAACTTGAGAGATACAATTAATGAAATATTCATCTTATGAAACATAAAAACCTTTCTTATTCATATCATCTTAAGGTGTACAGCTGCCAAACACTGAACAAATGTAGTTTTGCGATCATAGGATAGCTGTTTCAGAGAAAAAATTGAAAGGTAGAAATCATAAGCTTACATGAGATAAGCACCGTTTCAAAGGAGCCACTCAGGATCGGAAAATCATTTAGTTTAGCTTTGCTTTTGTTTATATAGGCGAGTGTGTTTTCATTGTCGTAGTTTGTAACTGTTTTATCTCTTACAATAAATACAATACAACTTACTCACATTTCCTATTTGATTTTAAGTTACAAACAGATTGCTATTGGTAGATTGATTTTTAACGTTTATTGAAAAATGATGGAAAAAAACTAAATATAGTGGAGTATTTAGAAATGTCTTGTTTCTAAGGCAACCATAGGTTTTCTAGTTAGACACTAGTCTTGTTATGTTAAGGCTTATTTTGCAGACAAATTGATAAAAAATATTCTAATAGGTATTTTTGGAGGGGTTAACGGATGTTGTTTATTGTGAATAAAACTGTTTTGTGAGTAGATATTTTTTGACTTTCTTTCAAAAGTTGTAAGCATAGAATTAACTTTTAGCTTTTCGTTTGAAAATAAAACATACTTCGTCCTCTGTAAAATCTTTCACTGATCAATTTACTGCTCGCTCGTGATACGCTTTGTGTCACTCGACTTATCCGTTGAGTATTATCAGAATTGTGGACTTCAAAAGTTCTTTTGGGTCTCGTCAGTGGTCCGTTTTCTTACTTATCTTGAAAAACTTTGTTTCTGCCTGGAAAAGTATATTTATTTTAACCCTTTCACTCCCAATCACTTATCACCACTCAGCTTCTCCGTACGTAACAAATGTAAAATAAAACATTTGTAATGAGAAAATGAGATTTGATCAAACTAAGTAAGCTACTGAAGATTAAAAGTGAAATTCTCTCAAACTTGCTCAGTGAAAGGTATGGGCTCATGTGGGGAGAATTTAACAATTCAACTGGGACTGAAAGGGTTGAGTAATATTGGTTTAGCACAAACTATCTGTGTACGACAGTATTATGGTACTTTATTCTTTCTGCAGGTCAGAATGAATCCAAATGGCCTGATAATAACAAGGAAAAGAAAAAAAAGAAAAGAAAAAGTAAGTATACTAGAAAGGGAAAGCTTCCTGTTAGTTAGATTTCTAGAACAACAGCTCCTATTTCCTTATTAACTTGTTATCTGACTCTTACAGCACCGTTTTACGCCTCTGATGGTCCAATGCACAGTACTCCAATGGGTAAGTGAACTGTTTGTTGTTTGTAAAACAATTACTATTGGTTACCCCATCCTCTTCTTCTTCCATTGGTTACCGTATTCTGATCTTCTTCCATTCCTTACTGCCTCCTGCTCTACTTCCATTAGTTACCACTTCCTGCCTAATTCCTTTAGTTACCCCCTCTTGCTCTGCTTCTATTGGTTACCCCATCCTCTTCTTCTTCCATTGGTTACCGTATTCTGCTCTTCTTCCATTCCTTACTGCCTCCTGCTCTACTTCCATTAGTTACCGCTTCCTGCCTAATTCCTTTAGTTACCGCCTCTTGCTCTGCTTCCATTGGTTACCCCATCCTCTTCTTCTTCTATTGGTTACCGTGTTCTGCTCTTCTTCCATTGATTACCATGTCCTGCTGTACTTAATAATAATAATAATAATAGTCAATCTTTATTGAGGAAGCCGATTTCACAATATGTGTTTTACAATAGGGTCCTGTAATAAAAATCTAAAAATAATAACAAATAATAATAATAATAAAGCATAATGTAATATCAACATTAAAATATGGAATACTATTCTTCCCTCCAATAACTATAAATAAAAATAACTATAACTATAGATTACCCCCCTTCCCTTTAATAAGATTATAACTATAACTATAAATTATCCCCCTTCCCTTTAATAAGAATTTTAGTAAAAATGTTCAGATTCTTTGCCTCACGAATATTCCAGCTCAGTGTATTCCAGTCGTTGCTGGCAAAATTGATTGACGTCCAGTGGCCCCATCTATATTTAGCTGAAGTTTTACACCATCCTCTTCTACTTCCGTTGGTTGCCCCGTCCTCTTCTTCTTCCATTGGTTACGCCATCCTCTTGTACTTCCATTGGTTACCACGTCCTCTTCTACTTCCATTGCTTACCCAGTCCCCGCCTTCTTCAATTGGTAATCACAACCCCTTCCTTTTATTGACTTTATTTCATCTTCTATTATCATATCGGTTTCCCAATCCTTCATTTCTTTTATTGGTTACATTTTTTCTTGCCTTACACTGTTAATTTTAGGGAGTTATCTTCACTCCAAAAGTGGAGTAAAAAAAAAAGGTACAGAACGACTCCAATTATGGAGTTGATTTTTACTCCAAATATTTAACCCCAGCTTTGGAGTAAAG
>JAOTRI020122094.1:0-12052 GCA_028564885.2 Zoanthus sanctaehelenae
GTTAGACTCTCCGGTGAATGTTAGACTCTCCGGTGACTGTTAGACTCTCCAGTGAATGTTAAACCCTCCGGTGAATGTTAGACCCTCCGGTGAATGCTAAACCCTCCGGTGAATGTTAGACTCTCCGGTGAATGTTAGACTCTCCGGTGAATGTTAGACTCTCCGGTGAATGTTAGACCCTCCGGTGAATGTTAAACCCTCCGGTGTATGTTAGACTCTCCGGTGAATGTTAGACCCTCCGGTGAATGTTAGACTCTCCGGTGAATGTTAGACTCACCGGAGAATGTTAAACCCTCCGGTGAATGTTAGACTCTCCGGTGAATATTAAACCCTCCGGTGAATGTTAGACTCTCCGGTGAATGTTAGACCCTCCGGTGAATGTTAAACTCTCCGGTGAATGTTAGACTCACCGGTGAATGTTAAACCCTCCGGTGAATGTTAGACCCTCCGGTGAATGTTAGACCATCCGGTGAATGTTAGACTCTCCGGTGAATGTTAGACTCTCCGGTGAATGTTAGACTCTCCGGTGAATGTTAAACCCTCCGGTGGATGTTAGACCCTCCGGTGGATGTTAGACCCTCCGGTTGTGTTGCTGTCCACTTCTGGTGTCACATTAACATTATAATTAGCCAATTCCATAAATACCATAATACTTATTTCCTGTCCTTCCAAAATTTTGCATAAGAAGTGTTTTTATTTTAAATTGATCCCAAGAGAAACTGTAAACAATACTTATGCAAAATTTTGGAAGGACAAGAAAAGAGAATTATGGTATTTATGGAATTAGCTAATTACAATTTTCTAGAAACAAAACAAATGCAATTTGTAAAATAGCTTTTAATTACAATTTTTGTTTATGTTAAGTACAATTACATAAAAATTAAATATGGAAAAAGCTTTAGAAATAGCTTCAGACAACCATTGTTAAAGGCCCCTCCTTTCAAGGTTTTAAAAAGTTGTTAAGTTGCTATGGTGATTGTACGCTAAGTTGTGATTAGTGTATTTAGCTGAAAGTAATAGCTTGTACTGTAAACAAATGTAGCAGTCGTTTAGTTAGGTATTCCCATGAAGCCTAGTAAAATTTACAGCCGAAATATAACAGTGAAATCCTTGTCCATACATCGTGATTTATTGGAGCTGCTATTATAGAGAATTTTCACCTGATGTCACGGCGGCCATGTTGGTGTACTCTTAACAAAAGAATTTCGATTTTTGTACTCTTAACAAAAGAATTTCGATTATTTCTTTTGTTTTATACACCAACATGGCCGCTATGGCTATTGTCTTTTGTGTCTTATGAGATTGTGTGAAAACGCTCTATAATTACGTTTCTGTTTTGTAAGCGTTTGACTTTACTGGGTAACAATATCAAGACACAGCACAAGGCTGGCCTGCCCTGCTTACCAACCTTGTATAAAATGGAAAGTTGAGTGAGCTTTGTTGCCCTGTTACTCCTCGCAAAAACTCTGCAAATATTAAAAGCCACTTGTAACCAAGAAAGTACGTGAAAAAAAAAATAACAAAGCTTATCAACACTTTCAGAAATAACTATACCTCTGTTTAGTGACTCGACGTACATGTATGTATTAAAATATACTTGAAGTGTTTGAGTTATTATCTCAAGGGTTTTACTTGAACTCTTTAAGATTGGATAAGATTAGCCGAAAATTACAAACAATTTTAAAACATGCTCTCTTTGAGGCTTAAAAAATATAGAAATGCTGTTAGTTGAAATGTTACGATACATGATTACTTCAAAATCAGCATTGGGTTACAATGCTATAAGTTTTTTTTTTTATTCTTCATCATTTCAAACCGTTCACTGTTCAAATAAGAATAAATTCATAACGAATTGAGGCTGAAGCATTAAAAAATGATCCTTGCGGCAAAATTTACTCTTTCTTATAAAAATTTATAATACAGCTACGATATAACGCGCCCTCTGATTGGTTCAAATCTATGCTTTACTACAACGATAAAGTCATGGTTTTCGCTTGCTTGTTTTGTCGCTTGTTTTGCTATATCATAAAAGCATTAGAGCACAATTTTTTATGACTTTTAGGCGAAATAGAGCACTTGTGATGTTTGGTGAGACACTCGAAACGTTGTAAAATCACTTGCCTGCGGCTCGTTCAACAATACGCATGCTCTTTTTCACCTATAAAGTCATACAAAGTTGTGCTCAAATGCTTAAATAGAAGCAGATTCCATGGAACAAACCAAAAACAGATCTTATAATTTGAGAGTTTTTATTTATAAACGTCTACAGGACTCAAGAGGGTTATCTCTGCACTTAAGTCATGTAGCAACAACATTCAGAGAACAGACCATTATGCTTGTTTTGGTCTGACGAGTTCGTTTGTTGATTTGGTAGACAAGCAAGAGTTTGAAAAATCGACCTTAAAGCAGTGTTTTGTTAATACAGATGTTCTATAGATGACTCTAGTGTCTATCTTTTCGTTTTGTTGAACAGCTAACAAGCTACGCGATAACTTTTGTATAATTGGCAGTTCTTTGACCTGACAGTGCTGTTTCAGGCTGTGTGGTTGGCTAAGGCTGTAAGTTTTGTTTCAGGTCTAAAGTCTTGATAGATATTTGCGTAGTTGATCATTTCAAGACTATTTGTTGACATTTTTAGTCATGTAAAATGGAGATGATAAGAGCATATTTAGAGGAGCGATGGAGCTGCAGTTTGAATATAGAAGGCCAGTAGTTAGGCCAAAGACGAGCTGGAGTAAGGTAGTAGAAGAAGATCTGAGGAAGTTAAACATCACAGAGGATATGACAGAGGATAGAGAACAGTAGAGGGAACTTATGTGACTTATAGTTTCTTGCCATAGGTAATATGTTGCCTCATTACCTAACAAGTTGACTACAGTGAATAAGCACAGTTTTGGTAAGACTAGGCGTTTTTCCTCTGTTGGGTAATGAATGGATTTCTTGTGGCTCAATATTTTTTTGGTTTAAATTTGATTTTCCTTAACCTCAATCTTATTACCACACATTACCAAAACCATAAGCAAAGGAAAATAACAGGTAAACTAAGGATAAAATTGGACCACAATAGATACGGCATCGAAAGCGCAGAGTAATAGTGACAACTCCCGACATTAAAACTTGTTTTACGGAAATAAGGATCAAATTATCCAATCACACACACCATTAAGACTGGAAGCTCCCTGTCTAGTTTAATTTCAACATTATCCCGGACTGTTTATTCACGTGTCACCAACAGTATCTGAGAGAAACCAAGGCTAATGACAGGTAAGACTAGAAACAGACCCCGTTGGAAAGTTCGTTGTGAAACCACAGATAACGTGTTTGTATATTTTGCAGGAAGAAGGTGTGGACTCGTCTGAAATAGGAGAGTTGCTAACAACTGCATCGCTGGGCGAGGCCAGGATTCTACTGGAACATTTTCTGACCAAAACCACAGAAATGGTTAGTATCGGTTGTCGCGAGGCAGTGCTCCTCCAAATACTGGTTTTGTGTTTTGCTTTTCATTTGCTCGTTTAAAGGTTTCATTTTCATAAAAACGATATTTGTTTTTGAAAATTCATTTAAAAAAACAATCGTGGGAGTTCTTGGTCACGTCATTCACTGAACAGAAAATTAACGCAAATTGGTCAGAAGTATTTTTGCTTGCATCCTCAACAATATTTGTGTTCCTTAACATTATAGAAACTTGATATATTTACATGCTTGTCTGTACATCTATACTTATTCGTATATGTTGACTTTTCCCTCTTGTATCGTAAAGTATGACTAAAATATGAATGTTACTCAATTAGATTAGTTTATGTCCTATTTTATATATCAAAAGGTAATAAATTTTATTGTTGCCATTGTTTGTTGTTTATAATAATCTTTATTTATCCTTTAAACAGAAATCAAAGGCTTACAAGAATAAAAATATATAAGAGCTAGTTTACATAAATCTACAAAAATGGAATTTATGTAGTCATTTTGCCTGAAGAAAATCCATTCGTAAAATGTTAAAAGCTCGAAGATTTCCGTAAATTTACCGAAGGTAGTAAACAATCAGCCATGTTTGGCGCTAATGTATGCAAAAAACGTTCGCTGAATTCATTTCTTATTATACGTTCCATTGTGTTTCAGATTATCTCTTTTCTACGTTATAGTTACTTAATTTTTATTGAGGTTTATATTGCATTTGTTTCTGTTATTTACTTTTGTATCCCTATGACTAAAGGAATGTTTTGTTTTTGTTCAGAGCACTGAGGCATACCGTAAGGACGCAGCCGTGAAGGAGATGGAGGCCAAACTGAACGCAATGAAACAACACAACGAGTTACAACAGGAACTTCTCCAACATGTCCTTCAGCAGCACGATCCGCTCTTCAGTAGTGCTGAGAACCTGACTCAACTTTGTGCTCAGAGTGATGATAGTGAAAACAGTATTGCTAACCAAGTAGCCGAAAGGCTATGCAGCTCTATGGTAATCTACAACTCCTCAGTTGAATGTCTCTTTTTCCAAATGGGCAAAAATAAGACTTAATCCCCCCCTTTGTCAGCTGGTAAATATTAAAATTCCAACTTGCAGTACCATCCTTGGTTACTAACTTCGGCTGGTCTTTGGTAAATTCCTACCTGCCAGCTTCCTGATCAGTTACTAAATTGCTAGACCTTCTTCTTCTTCAATTCTAGTCAAACGACAGAAATATACACTGTTCTTGGATACCGGATTTTATCCACCTTAGGTGCTGCCTGTTCCTTCACTGGGTCAATAGTATAATTTCTTTATTTCCTTCCTATAACTTCCTCAATATCCCTACCATTTCTTTCCATTTTCAGTTCCACAAATAGCTTTGTACATTGTGTTGATGGTAAGAGCATTTCAATTGTCTAGTAAACCTTACAAACGAATGAGTTATATTTAAGTTCAGGTACGTCTCATTAGGAAGATAATTGAGCCCTGTTATTGTATTATTGATGTTATTACTCTTCTTTTGCTTACCTTGGCTCTGTCTGCCCCAAGATTATTCTAGGTAACCAGCAACTAAACCCGTTTTAAATCTCTCTCTTTACATATATGTGTAATAGCTGTAACCCACAAAAAGTGAAATAAAGTACTTGTTGTTATTTAACTTAGCACAAACTAACTGGGTTTTTTTTGTGTCACTATCAGAGCAAGCTCGATTCCCTGGGAAATGAAGACGGTCAAACATCTTCCAGGTATGTGAAATGCTTGGAAGCATTGATGTCCTGACTGCTTATTTGAAAACCTCTTTATTTCATGGTTTTGATAAAAAAAATAATCCATTCCGTTGTTCTCACAAAGAGCCAACGTTTAAATTGCCGAACTCTACAAAAGGGCGACGGTAATAAATTCGTCAATCTTCCTTTAAATAACGTGTCTTAGTTCTTGGAATTGTGATAACGTTTTCTAAATCAAAATTGGTTGTTAATTTTCGGTAATGGTTGTTGGTTAGATGATTCGTTTAAGAGTTGGGAATTTAAGAACTTCTAACCTGGCGGTTGCCGTCAGTGAATTGTTAGGTACGCACTAACTCTAGTGAACTGGAGTGGATTTATCAGGTTTTAGATGTTTGCATGTTCTGTTTGTTTTTCACAGCGATGCTGACACCTGCAAATATTCAACGGAGGAAGAAACAGAAACAAAAGGGAAAGCCAAGGATAAGGTTTTTCTTTGCTTTTCGTAAACTGTTGCTTAGTTTTGATAAAGAATGCATGTTTCTTCTAATGAAAAAAATTGTATCGTAACTTTGTGCTATAACACACTATTAAGCTAGAAACTATCACCAACGTTATACCTTTACGAACAATGTATGTGTATTACTTAAAGGTAAATAGATTTCTAGAATATCATCGATAATTTTCTAAGGTTGATTTTTGTTCGTGGATATGACGAGTTATAATGGGATCACTCCTTTGTTAGCACTTATATCATACTTATTTACCTTATTACTTAGTGTGTATTAACACCTCTGTTTATTACCTACTTTTATAGTCAATGTTTAACCCTTTTACTCCCAGAAGTGATCAGTATGTATATTCTCCCTATGATATCAATTAGCTGTTAAGCAGACAGGTGATGAGAATCGATAAACTTATCAGTAAGAAAGTCTTATTTGGATAAAAGCTCAAATTCTTTTAATTTGTATGTTAGCAAATGCATTGCTAAGGGGAATTACTATCCAGAAGGGAGAATTACTATCCAGATTTTGGGAGTTAAAGGGTTACCTCACTTCCTACCTACCTATTCAGTTATTTAGCTACATACATGTGTATTGATTTTCTCCTCTTTTATTACACTCACTGCATGTCTAATTATATCTGTGTCAGGCACGTCGAAGAACAGGTCTTCAGGAGGACTTCTTGTATCCAGATCGAAATAAGTGTAAACGAGATTCTTTCTTTCCAAAACTTGAGCACCTTGAAGTACCAGAAGGAGCAATTGAGCCCGCGCTGCCATTGCAAGGCGCTGTACCCGAACCCAAACCCCCCAAGCAAATATCGCCAGAACTCATGCAAAAATTGTTGGAGCTGGAAAAATCTCGAAAGCTGCAAGATACAGCCTTAATGCCGCCTCCGCTTGCTTTACCTGACAGTAACAAAAACGATACCACAAATAACGACAGGCCTTCTATTCAGAGCCGCTCCCAGTCTATGAATAACGTCATTCTCAATAACAATGCTCTGTTGCCAGTGTCAATGGTGCGTGGTAACATCCGCTCAAAGTCCGCACGGAGCTTTCAAAACAGTAAATATGGAAACAATTCACAAACGCAGCTAATTAAGCCTCGTTCTCAACCGTCCTCACCTACGTCACACAGAAAAAACAGCGATAAAAACAATTCTTGCTTTATGGGGTAGGTTGTGGGTGTATGTGTGAAGTGTTCTATGGGATAAGTCGTGGTGTATGCATGTGTGAAGTGTTGTATGGCGTAAGTCGTGATGTATGTGTGAAGTGTTTTACATTTTGCATTTAAATGCAATCATTCACCCAAAATAGTTAAAGAAACCGTTTTCAAGACCAACTCGGAATAAGCTCTGTATTAACAAGTACAACTGGTTTTGTATTTGTTTATAGTTTGTGCGTTTTCATTACTGGTAAACGATGTCCTGTTGTCTTGTTTGATTTAGGGGAGATGATGGAGGTGGTGTGCAGAAGGAAGACGTGTTCGCCAGATTGACAAGTGGCATGCCGCAAGATCCTGATCCCGATGTGTGAGTAATGATAATAAATGATGGGATAATGTTCATCATCATTACCATCACGATCATCATTGTCATCATCTTCATCATCATCATCGTTATTATCATCATTATCGTTATTATCATCATCGTCATCATCGTCGTCGTCATCATCGTCATCATCATCGTCATCATCATCCTTTTATCTCCATCGAGACAATAGTCAGTGCTGTCTACAACCTCTTGTGGCTTAATTCTCATAATCATAGGTTAATATGCAACCTTCATACTCTGTAAAGTATCTGCGCGCGTGATCGGTCAAAATCCATTACGTGATTACCGTTAACCGTGCATTATTTTGGTTTACCCATATATTGATAATGGCCGGATCTTCAATATATTCAAGCCACTGATCATATAACTCAAGATATCATTTTTGAGCATTTATTCAGTGTGTGTACACTCGAGTGATTTGGCGGGCTTTTTAACGTTCGTACGGACGTTTTCCAGCCTTTTAAACAAGTTTAAAGTTTAAAGTTTTGCTCCTTCCTGTCTCGAGGACGCGTAAAAACACTTCAAATATTGATGAGTTGTTCTAATCCTTCCGATATTTCATGAATACTAAAACAAAGCAATTACAGTTTAGGTTTAAGCTTTTGGAAAAGTTAGTTGAATAGATCGCGTTAATTAAAGTGCTATTTTTCTACAGCTCCTTGTGATTTCTATGATATCATTTTTTGCCACTTTAGTTCTATAAATATTGAATTGAAATTGATTATTTGTTCAAGCGCTTGCTTCAAGTTTGTTGAAAAGTCTCAGAACTCAGGTTACATATTAAAACATTAGTGACTTAGTTAATGTTTTGTTTACAAAATATTTAAGGCTGTACAATCTTATCTTAGAAGACACAAAAAGTTAAACATTTGCATTTGTTTGCCTCTCCAAGAATAGTTTTGATAATTTCTTGCCGTTATGTTTAATGATAAGCATATATTCTGCTGTTCACTTTAGTCAACGTGCTTACCTTACAGAGGTCGAATGTTGCCATTGCGGCCCCCAGTGGGGAAACCTGCGGCTCTAGTTTGTACCTATGCAGCCACTGGTCACAATAGCGCTGTTTTAGATCTTGATGTGACTGATGACACAATGTTCACGGCTTCTAAAGGTACGAAAGATTACTGATCTTTTTCGCTAACATTTTTGTCCCTGGATTAAGGATTAAGCTACTTTTCGGCGTTTTGTGACTTTCAAAAACTATTTCTGTTGAATGAGTAAAACCAGAGTTTACGGGAAAAAAAACTTTTGAAAGTAAATTGAGATAAAAAAAAGTGTACAATGTCTACAATTCATTGTCTGTACCTTGTAGTTATAGAATCTAGGGGAAAACAATGTTACCCTATTCATATCTAAAATCAACTACGATCGTGTACAGTGTGCACAATTCTCTATCGTTGCTGTGTGTGGTTAGAGTTTTAACACAACCATCCTAAGTAAATCTTCAAATCTGTAGCCTATCACAATCGACATCTCAGAACTCTATTATTTTCACATTTTACTATTCTCTTGTTTGCTTATGTAGCTCCAAAAAGTTATAAACCTCCTACTTTCAGCACAACTCTTTTAGCTGGTTTAAATGCAGTGCACCATTGTTGATCTCATAACAACTTGTAAAAGTTTTTTAATGTCGGTTACTCTCTTCTGTTTTTGGAACTTAACATACACACTCAAAAATACATTAGAGTTAAACGATTATAATATGTAATAAACTGTGGTTTTGTTCTTTGCTTTGAGTAGAGTCCTCGAGTTTGAGAGGTCTAATTATTTTTGTATTATACTTCTTGCTTAAAAAGGTAACCGATACTTAATAAAAGTGCATTTGTTAATAAGAATGTTTTTTCAGTCCAAGGTGTATTGAAAGTACAGGATTGTACATATACAACTAGATAACAGTTTGTACCCTAGAATAATCGTTCATAGATTGTTTATTGTCATAATATTTGCTTTGAAAATTTTTATTAAAAAGCTTTATAGCTAGAAAAGGTTAAAATATGTTGAATTCTTTAAACGTTTTCGACCTTGCGGTCGGTAACTATTTATTTAATGAAGATGGCTGCACGCTCGTAAACGTTTTAAGAATTCAACATATTTTAACATTTTCTAGTCATAAAACATTTGAACTGATTGTTTATTATTCACTATTTCAACATGGCAGTGAAACAGTGTCTTCTTGTGACTTCTAGATCGAACAGTTAAAGTGTGGGACCTGAACACTGGCGAGGAAATTTTATCCCTGGGTGGACACAAGCGCGACGTTGTAGCAGTGAAGTACTGTTGTCAAACCCACCAAGTATTCAGTGTATCTCAGAACATTGTTAAGGTATGGCTTGTTATTCATGTTATATTTTATATCCTTAACAGTTCGACTATGAATACATACCGAATAATAATAATAATAATAATAATAATAATAATAATAATAATAATAATAACAATAACAATAACAACAATAAGAATAAGAATAAAAATACTCTATTTAACGCCTGTTGCGAGGGAAGTGGTTGCCCATTCTTTCTAGCCAGAGGCTAATGTTTAATCGTTTGACGACTCAGATCCTGGAGTAAAAGTCGAATTTATAGGCAGAGGAAAACTGGATTACTCGGAGAAAAACCCTTGGAGTCAGATTGTCATCGACAAGTCTTAGCCCACATGCCGAGCCCAGGAATCGATCCTAGGTCATAGAGATGGTTACACTCTTGACGACTTATTAAATACATCCAAACACAAATAGCAGACAATGGCATGTTAAAAATATTTTTTCAGCTCCTATACATGATACGTCATAAAATTGACCATTGTTTATATAAATACCTTTCCCTTTTGTTAGGAATGGCCATTTATCTGCCTATCACCATACTGTTACATAATGGTGACCTACTATCTATCCCTTATCCAGAACATAATCTTGATGAGGACTTTGTACCGAAGCTAAATGATTTTTACATGTTTGTATGACATAATCTTCACTAACATCGCGTGTTTAAAACGTTTTTTAACAATTTAAACTAAACAATGGCTCCACTGTCAAACGCTTTGAGGTTAAATATAATCCACAGAGATAAAGAAGTCTAAAAAAGACCTTTAAAAGCTTTTTGTTTACAAAATATTGGGCCAGATTTTTGGATACTGAATTTCTGTTTGTAAACTGGCAGATTTGGGATATACGATGCGATCCGTGCAAATGTGTTAAGACTCTGTTACCGCCGGGCTCCTCAGCTATTGGCTCATTCATCTCCAGTATGTCTCAAGACTCGCAGATCAACGACCTAAAAGTTAACTCCACAGGAACGTTGCTCTATACTGCACTTGGCAGCACTGTTCGTGTATGGGACCTTAATACGTAAGTATAGGGTAATTAGGTTACATTTCCGCCCTTCTAGCCACAGGATCCTGGTTCGATTCCCCGCTCGGCCGACATTTAAATATTTTATCGTTATGGCGTTATGGACAGCCACTGTATGACTAGCCTAATAAGTTGGTGCAGTAATATATGTGATTAAGGCAATTTTAGGTTTTTCATCATCGCCGTAAGTGAGTAAATAAATTTACTAAGGTTTAATCTTCCTAGCACCCATTGTCACTTCTGCTTCTGACTCTTGGTGTGATTTTTTGTGATTATTACACAGCTATTCAGTGACTGGCAAACTTAGTGGTCACACGGCGACAGTCATGACCATCTTGTTGTCTGAACGGCGGGATCAGACGTTACTATTTACGGGCTCCAAGGACCATTACATCAAGGTAAAAACTCTTTAATTACTGCTATTAAATATTCATAAACTGTTGTTGGTAGAAGATAATAAAAATTGGAGTTACTGCTGATGTCTATGATGATGACAAAGAAGAGGAGATAAATGATGATGATAATGATGATAATGATAATGATGATGGTGGTGGTGGTGGTGGTGGTGGTGTAAATGGTGATTGTGGTGATGGTGGTGATGTGGTGATGTGGTGATGTGGTGATGATGATGATGATGATGATGATGATGATGATGATGATGACGTAATGGTGGTGGTGGTGATGATGATTGCAAAGACAACTATGAAGTGGATGATGTTGCTAGAAATGGTGGTGGTGTTGAAAAGGAGGTGAATGATAATTGTGCCGAGAATATGGAGGTGGATGACTTGTCTTTTCAGCTGTGCTCTTGCAAGTTTTGTGAACGTAGTTCACTCTTCATTAAACTTAAAATGGATTATAAACACAAGTTATTTTAGAATTCATCGTAAAGGATGACGCCATTTATTTTTCAAGCTGCCCTATTTCTACAGCTTTTGTAGTGATAAGCAATTTTATACTTATGATTATTACATCGTATATTTAACAATTATTCCAAGAGCGCGCGTTGGATATGAGATGGTAAATAGCCAACGAGGAGCGTAGCACCGAGTTGGCTATAATCATCTTATATCCAACAAGCGCGAATGGAATAATTGTTTTATTAAATCTCATGAGTTTTCCGAACCCTTCGACACTTGAAAATAGCAAAAACTTTTTAATAAATCGGATAAGCAAGATTTTTTGTTACTTTCCATATGTGGTCATTCGGTATATGAGCTGATAACCGAGATTGAGTGAACCAATCAGAACGCTGGAAAATCAAAATCAGCTACGTGGTTTGGAGGCCTTTGTCGATACCGCTACAACATATGTTTTTACCTTCGCCAAGGAGGTTATGTTTTTGCCCAGGTTTATTTGTTTGTAAGTTAGTTAGTTAGTTAGTTAGCTAGCTAGCTAGTTAGTTAGTTAGTTAGTTAGTTAGTTAGTTAGTTAGATAGTTAGTTAGTTAGTTAGTTAGTTAGTTAGTTAGTT
>JAOTRI020122105.1:0-12051 GCA_028564885.2 Zoanthus sanctaehelenae
GTTCATCCATCCAGTGTATATAATATAGGACGTTACTAAAACGGGGAATGGGGAACCGGGAATCGGGAATGGAAAAAAATGGTAAATAGTAGTCAGCGTTATAACCACAGAAAACTTGAAAACTTTCTGCTTAAATCACTCCCAGTCAGTTATCAGCACCCAACTTCTCCTTACATATTAAAACAAACAAAAAAGGACATTTGATAATGAGAAAATGAAAATTGATCAAACAAAGCACAAACTGCCGCAGTTTAAAAGTAAAATTCTCTCAGACTTGTTCAATGAAAAGTATGGGCTCAAGTTGGAAGAATTTAACAATAAAACTAGGACTTATAACATTACGGTACCGAACCATGGAGTTGGTAAATAGTAAATATTGCCACTTATCCTCGGCAACCCTCCTCTTACTTTGGTGCAAAAATGTTTCGAAAAAATGTAATACCAATGAAAAAATTTAATTCAGCATGAACAACAGTCTCATCATTTTTCCATTCCCCATTCTCCGTTTTAGTAACGTCCGTACATTAATATTATAAAACAAAATAAATCGTTTACTGGAAATAAAATTTTTTTTGCAACATTCACGACGTTGCGGCCGTAGTCTACCTGTATATAGCCCGTAGTCAATCAGTAACCTGATGAAGGCAGTAGACTACGGCCGCAACGTCGTGAATGTTGCAAAAAAATTTATATTTCCAGTAAACGATTTATTTTGTTTTATAATATTGTATATAAGAATACGAGATTTGATATTCAAGTATATAGAGTAAAGAGAAACTAATGAGCCCTGTAAATCATTCTTGTAAAATTTCCATGTATTTTACTCTAGTTGCAAACAATGTAGTGCTATCGACTATTTGCCGCAATTCCATGGTTTTGTGCCGTACCGTCACAAAATAAAGTTCTCGGTCATTTTTAAGCCTCGGCGTGTTCTTAGCATGTTCTTAAACTTTGGCCGATTTTCAGTGACGTTCTTATAAAACCGATTCTTATGAAAAAAAGAGTATACACCAGACGTAATCCTTGGAGCAAAAAAAAAATTACATATGAATCAGTAAAGCTTGATTTATCATGGTGCGCCTTATGTAATAGAGAATATAGCATTTCCAGATTCAGTTTAGCAAAATTCAGTTCCGAATAAATTGGCAGATTATTTTAAAAGAAGAAAACATTTAGATCATAGAAAAGGGGAGATTCGTGCCTTTTCAGTTAAGTAATAATGTGTCCCTGACACTACAGCATATATAGCTACGTTTGACATTATCAAACCATTTCTTTTTTAACAGCACATGCTATTTTACGCTTGAGGAGGCAAACAATCGTAAGCGGTTCCTCAGGGCTATAAATAATAACTCTGACGGAACCAGTTACATGTGTCAACTGCATGACGGTGCCCTGAACAGGTACCAGATGAGCCTGGTAGACGAGTTCAAACGCCAGAGCAACTGCAACGATTGAATAAACTGACAGTCACATGCCACAGATTGAACGAAGTTGAGGGATCAAAGATTTGGGTTTTTAACGAGAAAAGCCAGATTGATGAGTTTGGAAATTTATTGACAGAAGGAACAACCAGATTAATTTGGCTGGGGCAATATGTTTCGAAAGGGTTCGAGGTACCAGTAAAGTACCGTAGTAATATTGTGACGCCTCTCGATGCGCACGGACTCCGCCGTGCAATGAAATGTTTAGCCAGGTGTTTTAGGTAAGACATTCATAGATGTAACTAATTCAGTTCACTTGCTACTGACGTCACTGAAAACATGCTGCTAAGTAAGTTTCATACGTAAGCTCCATCACTCAATGTTAAAAATGCTACCTTATTACATGAAATTTTAGCGCCATGTTAATTTAACGATTTTGTAGCTTAAATATTTAGCGACACATAAATTTAGCGAGTTTTTCAAAAACTCATATTTCTAGTCACTATATTTTCACGATTTTGAGTCAAGAATCGACTTCTTTTTCTTTTGATTCCTTTTATTTTAATTCTTAAGGAGATAAATTTTAACACATCTTGGATTAATTTTATCAACAAAATAGAACAGTAACAAGAACAGTAGCAGTAACGCATTGTTATTAACAGAACAATCAGATGAGCAGTAATAAAGAGAACACCTCATAACTTAATATACAATACCAAAACATTGACTTTATAAACAGTTTTTGCGACACTAATTTTTAGCGTTACTTTGTTTTAGCAATTTTAACAATTGGCTAAATTAAAAAGACCCTTAAATTTCATGTAATAAGGTATTTATATTGTAACCCTTGCAATGGCAATTTATTTATTACATTACAGATTATTTTAAAAGAAATGTGTGCCCGAAAAAAAAAGATGCTAAGTCACTCAGATATCAACAAAAGCTAAACAAACAAACAAAAAAATAAATTAACAAGAACATAATAAACAAAGAAAGAAAAAATAAATATAAATAAGTATATATATAAATAAATAATGAACTATAAATAATAATTTATACATAAATACATACATAAATAGAACATAAACACCTAGATACGTAGATACATACATCCATAAATAAATAAATGAATAAATAAAAGAATAGATAAATAAATACAAAAACAAAAATAAGTGCTAATGGTAATTTTGTATTCTTACATTGTTTAGGAAACAACTTCATTCCAGCCTTCATGTTTATCGCCGGTGGCGTGATGCTGGTGCACTACCGTTTTTGCCTGGAGACGTTTCAATAATGTCCCACGCCCATTGCAACTGGCCCAAAGGGTACGGGAAAGACTAAAGCGGCCAAAGTTATCCTGGCTCTTACTGGCCACGACGAAACTTTCCTGGTGCGGAAGATAACAGAGGTGGCAGCCTCTACCCACTGTGCTAAGTCCTCCGTGCCGTTTGTCTACGACGATCCAGACAACTTGAATGAAGCCAAAACACTCGTAAATAATGCCTTCAACGGTCCGTGCAACCAATAGAGGCACCTCAGTTCCTGCAACTGGCTGCATGATACTTGCCAACACAAGCAAACTACCACATCTTCTCAACAACTTTCAGTAAGTATAGTTACGCCATTATACAAGACCAAATTAATTACCAGTTGAAAACACATGTGTTAATAGTAACGAATGTGTGATCGGAGCTAGAGTTCTGTCCAAAAACTTGCTGCCTATACTTAAAATATTCTAGCGTATCATACACTTAATTTATGTGTACATACTATGTCAAAGTTAACAACATGATTTTTAACAACAATATTTGAAAAAAGATTTTGAACGAGTACAAAAAAGAGCACTCTCAATTATTTTTCCCGGTCTTGAATAATTTTTATAATAAAGCACTAGAAGTAGCTGGGATCCAAACTGTCATAGATTACAACGAGTCCATTTGTGATAAAACGTTTAAAAGTATTAGTAACACAAATAACAATAATGGAAATTGATGCCTCCCACAAAGAAAAACAATTACACTTTAAGGAAAAGCAGACGCTACGCCGTACCGAGATGAAAAATGGATCGTTTTAAAAACACTTTTATCGTAACATCTTGTTTTAAAGAAAAAATTGTCTAACTTTTATTTTATATATATATATATATATAAATTTTCTATTGTAAATAGATAATTAGTTTAACCTTTGTTTTTAAATGTAAATACGCAATTCAGCCCTCGGGCTGCACATGTAGTTTTGTAATAAACTATCTATCTATCTCTATCTATGTATCTTACATGAACTTGTATTAGTTCCATGGCCATGAGGTTAACAATATGCTTGTAGCCCCTGCTTTTAAGGTATGGTAATACAAGAAACAAAATCCTCCAAATTGTCTCACAACATTGCTGCGAAACAGGTTGAAAAGCAATGCTGCAGTTTTTCCACCCGCGTAAAAACTTGTCTTGCAGCAAATTTAAGCTGCTGCAGTTAAGTGAATTCTGACTTCCGATTAGCTAATGCGGCCAGGTAATTGCTCGCTTGAGTGTATTGACGTCATCTTGCTGCGAGAGAAGTTGATCTGTGGCGGTAACACACGCAGCAAATAAGTTTTGTTCCAACCTACTATGTGCAACAAACTTTTTCAACCTGCAACAGCTTATTTTGCTGCGAGACACGTGGGTTTAAAAACGCAGGGCACCACTTTTCAACCTGCTTCTCACCAATGTTGCGAGACAAGTTGGAGGATTTTGTTGTTCCTATTACCTAGTTTCATAATCTTTTTTTGTAAGTTGTTTTTATGAAAGTAGTTAACCAATTTTTTTAAAAATCTATTTAGGGAGGCGAGTAGAGTGGTGTTGATTCCATTCCCAAAACTGGATAAACTTAATCCACTACCAGAACAGCTGAAATATGAAAAACAGTTGCGAAGAATACTTGAGCAGGCCAGTTGCTCAATAAATATCAGGATATCGATAGCCAATAAATTGACAGAGGACAGAGAGCTCCTTTCATCTATTGTTCAACAGGTGCAACTCATCCTTGGTGAGGAGGCACATCATAGAATTAAAAGGAATTATTCCATCTTGATGATGTTTGCCTTGAAGATGTGTTTTTACAAAGTTTTGAATCGTAGAAACGTTAAAAAATTAACTTAACAGCAATACTGCAGGGCCATAGCAAGGGGATGGTGTCTCCCCCCTGCTTTTGTCACTACTATTGCTTCACAGAATGTTTGAGAAAAAAGGGAATTATTTCACTAGTTTAAGGCACTCTGATTTTGTTGCAAATGGAGTTCAAAACCCAGGAAATATGTTTTCAGCTAAACTGTTTTTCAAATTTTCCCAGGGAGCATGTCTCCGGGCCCCCTAGAAGGCTTGTGCTTTTGATGCTCGGTTGTACCCCTCCAGTTTTTCGATGCTTGCTATGCCCTTGTACTGAGAGTGATAACTATATGACTAAAAACGATTGCCAAAAGTGCAATGAAGAGCTTCAATATATACATATACTAGACCACTGGAAAGTAAAAAATGTTAACAAAAAGAACAGTTCTTTATAAAATTCTTCCCCTAAGTTTTCATATTTAATCTAGTACTGTAAACATATCAAGCTTGAATTTCGAGTTATTCCTAAATTGTATCGAATTTGCAAGTTGATTAAGCGGCTTTTCCCTTACAGATTGCGGAGTTATTCCCAAGCATTGCTCCATGCTCAGCTGACTATCCATATAGACTTACTTAGTAGCTAAAAGAGTTGTTGCGTAGTATTAACAACTCGATTACTGAAACCCTTTAATTATGAGTTTTGGGTTTTAACCATTGTCCTTTGTTCATTTTGTGATACACAGTTGTTTATTTACTGAAATATTTTCAAAATAGGCACGAGAGTACTTTAATCCGGCAGTCCGCTCACAAGACAGCATTGGCCAGTCGCATTTTGCTGTAGCAAAGAGAGATGGACTGGCGCTTCTGGAAAAGGCCAAAGTAGACACTAAAAAGGTCATGGGTTGCATCAGAAGTGAAGGTCTCGGGGAACTGAATGCCGTGCGAGAATTCTATAAACAGAATCGAACTAATTATAAGCAGCGTGCAATAACCTTTAAAAGAGCCATTGTTCCCCGCCACTTGCGGACAATGTTGGACAATGGTTAGTAGCTGTACATTCCTTTTTCTTTTTTTTTCTGTTTCCTCTCTTCCTTCCTTTCTTTCTTTCTTTTCTGTTTCCTCTCTTCCTTTCTTTCTTTCTTTCTTCCTTTCTTTCTTTCTTTCTTTCTTTCTTTCTTTCTTTCTTTCTTTCTTTCTTTCTTTCTTTCTTTCTTTCTTTCTTTCTTTTCTTTCTTTCTTTCTTTCTTTCTTTCTTTCTTTCTTTCTTTCTTTCTTCCTCCCTTCTTTGCTTCCTTCCTTCCTTTCTCCCTTTCTTCCTTCTTTGCTTCCTCCCTTCCTCCCTTTCTTCCTTTCTTCTTTCCTCCCTTTCTTCCTTCCTTCCTTCCTTCCTTCCTTCCTTCCTTCCTCCCTTCCTTCCTCTATTTCTTCCTTCCTCCCTTTCACCCTCTCTCACTTCCTTCCTTCCTTCCTTTCTTCCTCTATCTCTTCCTTCCTCCTTCTCTCACTTCCTTCCTTCCTTCCTTCCTCCCTCCCTTACTCCCTTCCTCCCTTCCTTCCTTTCTTCCTTCCTCCCTTCTTTGCTTCCTTCTTCCTCCCTTTCTTCCTTCCTTCCTTCCTTCCTCCCTCCCTTCCTCCTTTCTTTCCTTCCTTTCTCCCTCCCTCCCTTTCTTTCTTCCTTCCTTCCTTCCTTCATTCTATCATTTCCTAGTTCATTCGTTCATTAATTTATGCAACCATGAACTCACCTAAGAGCGGATAATGCTCAGAGCTTGAAGGAAGTTTTTCTGACGTTAGTTCTTGAAATACTGCCATTGATAGAAGAATAGTTATCCCCAATCCTACACGTTCTCCAGATTCCGCAGGGAGAATGAACTCCAGGAATATGGTACAAGCAATCAATGTGCATGGCAAAATTAAGTTCATGACGTAATAGTAGGTCCGACGACGCATCCTCATTTTGATTTTTATTTCAGGGACCTTTGTCCCTGCCCATTCGTTGTGTACCTATAACAAAGGGGAAACAGATGCAATGGTTAACGCCCATATAAAAAAACTTTGAAATCGTAATCAGGAAGGATAAAATAGTTACAAGTTACCATCCCCTACAGTCAGTGGGTTTCGGAATAAGTCGGGGGATAATTTCCGTATTGGAGCTACTTATTTATTAATACAGTTTCATATACAGTTAAGTACAGTTAAGGTCTGGGTTAGGTTTAGCTTTAATGATTAAACAATTGCAGGCCCCAGTACGGAAATTTTACCTAAGCAGGTAAAGTGTTAAAGAGAGAGAGGATGTTAAAACTGCTTACAAACCTCTATTTCTTTTTTATTGTATGGCTTAGACTCTACCCACTCTCTGATTGGCTGATTTCCGGTCTGAGATCTTCCCATATCAGACCAATTACCAACCGGTCCGGATCTAATACCAGCATTGCGGCTTTGTTTTCTTTTTTCACGGTGCAAAATTTGACATTGTCAGTTTCACGCCATGTGCTTTGTTTGTGTCTGTTTAAATCGATCGAAAATTACATCACTGGAAGTTCGATTTTTATGCCTTTTTTCGTGGCATTAAAAAGAAAATACAGCCATATAATATATGGTTATTAGCCTCGTTTGTTCGTTCTGTATGGGAAAATATCAGACCTCGGTTCGACTATCAAGAGCTTGGTCTGTTATTTCCTATTCAGACCTCACTCACGGTTAAGTTGGTCATCCACACAAAGAAATGTATGAAAAAGAGGTTTTTAGGGGATAGAGGTAGGATATATTCAAACTGTTGTTTCTCCCCCGAAATAAACCGGAGGTCTAGGCAAAACATATTGGAATGATGCCACACAAAAGTTGTTCACGTGGCAGTACACGCCATAGTTCAATCAATTTTCTGAAGAGTGGTTTCGAATTTCAAAACCCCAAATAATATCTTATTTTTGTGTGTTTTTTGCCATTTGCTGGTGCCTGAGCTCATCATGAGGGGCTAAGAGAGTTTAAATCTTGCCAATATCGAACAAACGTCCGTGAAGTAGGAAGGAACCAATCATTGTGGAGGCACAACCCAGCACCGAAGGTGCGAGAACCTGTGAGAGGGGGGCTCTGTAGACAAGCTTTCCATCGGAAAATCTCTATTGGTGGTGCTACTGACAGATAGAAAACGATCATAAATAATGGTACATTATAAATATAATTAGAAAAATAGCAACTTTTATAACTGTAATATATATGCTAATTGTATCAATCAATGTAACAATACAACATAACTTATCAAGTATTTTATTTAAAACTTCCAAAGTACTTCCGCCTTCTTTCAATTGCCATTGCAAAAGTTTCAGCAATATCTTCCAAATTTAGATGATCTGTACTTTCTTTATAAATATGTGGAATCATTACATTGTTCAATCTTTTTTGGCTCATAGTGGAATGCAAGTATGTTTTCATTCTTTTCAGCACTGAAAATGTTCTCTCAGCCGTGGCACTGGTTGCTGGAATTGTAAAAACTAAACACATTAATTCATAAACTTCATTGAACATGATCTTTGCCACTGGTGAGGAGTTGAACAATTCACACAGCGTGCGGATGTTGGTAACCTTCTCAATCGGTTAATATCATTTGGCTTGATGGATCTTACAAAATCTGGAATATGGCCAGCTGTACCTTGAGGTGGTCTATATCTATGTCCTTCGAATACATATCCAAGACTTCGGATGGAATCTCTTGAGCTTTGTCATTCGAATTATCAAGCAGGAGAGATTCAATGAGTGATATGAGATGAAAACCCTTTTGTTCAATTCCCGAGACAAACTTTCAATTACTTCATAGTACAGCAATCACGGCAAACCACTTGGCATTTCTAATATTTTCGAGCACTTGTCGCAAACTATGTTGGCCCAGTAAACTGATTACTTCATTTATTACTTCAGGAGACTTGTAACCTTGATTTCTAATCCACTGACTTAAGTCAGCATTATCCTTTTCTCGAAGTTTCATAAGTTGTTGTAAATTACCTTCTGATTCCACATGTCCCCTGATTGAGAGTCCCTGTCTGAGTAAATATTTCAAAGATGATAATTGAAGTAAGAAGGCCTTTCGTCGGAGCCTCTGGTCAGACTGCACCTAAAGGTTGAGTTGTATGTTTACGGCTGTTTGCTTGAGAGAAAACAGTATTTGAGACATGCTTCTTTGTGACCTTGGCTTTTTTCGTGAGTATAAAATCTTTCTTTTGTTTTCTTCCAGTTAGAAAAACAGTCGTAAAGGCATTCTCTGTTTTCGTGCAGAAGGCTAACGAATTATTGTTGACAGCAAATAGGCAATAAAAACAAAATGCCTTAAGTTGTGTTGAGCAAAAAACCAACCAGTTAAAATGTTTTAACCAACTTGATTGAAACGATCTCTCTCTTTTTTTTGCCACTTCCATAAACAGTCTTCGTTTTATCCAAGACACTTACTTCTACTTGCTGTAAAGGGCTAGTTCCATCATCTCAGTCTCCATCACTTTCGTAATCCGGAACTACTGTATCAGAGTTAGTATTGTCACCACTTATTGCATCATTTGGTGTCCTTTTAAAATAATTGAAGATGGAATTCGTGTATATTTTTATCTTTTTAGAACTTAACAAAAAACATTCACGCAAAACAGCTCAGCTGAATGTGTTTGAACTATCCAACTGCAGTACTTTTTATAGGATATATATAATGGAACTTTGTTTTTGGATTAACTCTGGTATTGATCGCAGCGGCAAATTTGGCTCGCACAAAACTTGTTATACATTGCAACCCCCCTGGTTCCTACGCCACTGAACGTTTATTGGCACTGTGAATTTGGCAATATTGTTGGTCGATCGGCTAATAATCTGTCGTTCATAGACAAGGAGCCATAAGAGCAAATGTGCCAAGTCTCGCCAGCTGTATTCTGTTTTTTGGTAAATGTGATCAAAAGCAAAAAGCACTTGGGTTCTTCTTAGAGCAGATTACTAGCTTGGTCTAAGATTTACAAAAATATGTTTAGGGAAGATATATGAAGTATCACGTGATGCATTGCAACTGTTTTGAGGTGGATGAAGATTCATGCAAAGTTGCTAGCAAAATTCTAGTATTTGTGGCCTAGATTTGACAGCTATTCCAAACAAAATACATATTTATAAAGAAGAGTTGTCTTATAATATTATATTTCCAACGGTAAGCAAACATTTTCCAAAAAAAAATATCTAGGGGTTTTGCTGCAGAGTAAATTTGATTCAAAAATTGTATTGGTTTGAATGATTTGTATTTTTTTTTGTTTTCTTTCATGTCTCTGAAATATATTTAAACTAAATTATTTTGAAGAAATGGTAAAACTTGGCAGCTGCAATTTTTTTTATAACCCCTAACACTTTCTCAAAAATTTGATTTTGGAGAATAATATAATTTTAGTGGATGAAGACCTTAATAACCTTTTAGTATATGCCATATGTAGATTTGCCAAGTAAGATTCGAAATGTTTAGTGATTTTTATAAAATATATTGTTAATCAGAGTCAAACACCATTTTTTCTATTTTAACCTTTGAGTCCGTAATACATCGTTTCTTAGATTCCTAAGCTGAACATTTTTAAGAATACTTTGGTGCATTTCCATTATAGTCTTATCTTATCTTGATCTTTAGTTTGTTCTATACATAATACTAGCATTTTGGACGACATCAAAAACATTATCCAAACTGTAGTAATTCTTAAAAAGGTTTTATATTTGTGTGGAACAATCTATGAGAAAGACTGCTGAGAAATTGATACTTTTAAACCTTAGTCAAAAAACAAAAATTTTCGGTCAAAAAGATCGAGGTGTTTGAAAATATCCCAAAACGGAGTTACTATTAGCACCTCGCGATTGAGTGACTCAACTGTTCTGGGGTCGGGACAAAACGTAGGGTACCCCGTGGGGTAGGTCATGAGGTACCCCGTAAGGTAGGTCATGGGGTACCCACGGGGTACCTTGTTTTTTTCTTTATGCTCTAAAAGCAGTTGAATACTATCAAATCTTTATTCACATTATTACCATTGCAGATACATATAAGTTTATATATTGTAACAAAAGTGATATATAGCAGTAAAATTGTTATGCCCATTTAACGTTAATCAGCATATATTGTATCTGTAGTGGTAGGGCAGTAATTAAAAGAAGTCGTAGACTTATACTTTAATACTGCCTCAACTAATTAAGATAATAACTTTTTTAATACACTCAGATCTGTTTCAAGAAACTGAAATATATATGAGTAAAGCTTCTTATCAGTGATTGGACTCAGAGTTGTATGAATTAATTAAATGTTTTTTTATATTTTTTTTGAAGCAAAACAGTGATAGTTGAAATTTTAGTTAAATTCCTATGGTACTCACTTTAAGACAGAGCCTATTCTAAAAACTGTACTTTTGAAGTCAGCATTAATTTTGTGGGGATATTTGAAGGGATTAAGCTCAAAAATGGCAAAAAGATAGATCAAGATTTTGACGATCAACAACCGTCGCCATTGAAGTGAAACTTAAGTAGTTCGGCTTTAATTCTCTTTAGAAGTAAAGACGATTAAGAGGTGCGTCCGTATAGTCGGCAAGCCGCCTCCTCCTCCTCCTTCTTTTTCCTGTTTTTCCTTCTTTCCACGGTTTTTGGCCAGAAATAATTTTGTTGAAATATGATTTCGAAATCCCATGAAGACAAAACAAATACCACACAAAAGTTTCAGTTAACGTTTTAGTTAACTTTATTGAGATATCCAGAATGATATTTAATTTAGGCGGTATGCATATAATTAATAAACATCTTATTTAATGCAGCGTGACTAATGACGTCATTACATTTTAATTGACGTGTGTTCATATGAGGTCTGTCAAAGGGGACATTGACAAGGTTTGGTACTCGAATATTTTGATTTGAAGGAGATATGAGCGACTTCCTGTTCACAAAATCAGTAACGTTATATAATTTGATTGACAAAGTTGTTTATGTGCTCGTTTATGTTAAGATTCTATTCATGAGTAATATGTTTGTTTGTATTGTTCTTTATGCTGCTTTAGTATTTGACTGTTTTTAGAGGATAAAGAAAAAAAATAGTGTACTCTACGTTTTGTCTCGACCCGTTGTTCTGTGCCATACAGCGGCATCTAGTATAACATTCCCAATATGTACAGCTGTGTAATTTACTTAGAATGTTGCGTCGTTTGAGCACTTAAAGTGTATCGTAATTCTCAAGTATAATTCAATGCATGGTTAATATTATTGCTTTTAGAGCATTTTTTCTCGTTCTTGTTCTTGTTGTTTTTCTTCGTTTTCTAGCTTCTACTTCTTTTTCTTCCTACTATTATTTTTACTATTTTTCCTAATTGTTGTTTTATATTTAAGAATTATAAATTGGTTTCCGTGTTTACATAACCTGATCTAAACACGCGGGAGGTTGGGAGAACACGAGATAAGCCTAGGAAACCACGACGCGAAGCGGAAGAAGAAGGAAACCGTGTTTACATACTATAACGTAAAACGGTTTTTCAACCAATCAGAACGCGCGTACCATTTAAATTATTTTA
>JAOTRI020122115.1:0-12051 GCA_028564885.2 Zoanthus sanctaehelenae
AAGGCATGATATACGGCAACTACTCACTACCCAAAGGCATGATATACGGCAACTACTCACTACCCAAAGGCATGATATACGGCAACTACTCACTACCCAAAGGCATGATATACGGCAACTACTCACTACCCAAAGGCATGATATACGGCAACTACTCACTACCCAAAGGCATGATAAAACTGCGGATTTTTAGCCTTTAGGTTCGGTTTTCTATCAAATATTAACTCCAAAATTAATTTTTAAACTTCACTAAAATTCACCCAAATTCCAATTTCCTTTAAAAACTACATTTAAAAAAACTATCTCACAAGATACGAACCAGCAGTTCTGGTTGTTTAATACCCAACAGTTGCTAATTTGGGAATTTTATTTTGTGAACATTTTCAATGGAAAGCAAATGGAAAAAAGGTTTTATTTAAAAGCTTTTACTTGTTGAAGAAACTTCTTTGATTTTATGACATATCGCTCGCCAATTGATTAACGTTCAAGTTAATGATTAGCTAAGCTTATCTCCGGTTTCTGTTGTGTTATATGAAAGAGAATCTTTGATTTCCCCTGGACGGGATACTAATCCATCGCAGGTTAGCTCCCAGCAGACGCTGGTTCTCGTATACCTACCCCGGGAGGATGGAAAGCTGAGTTGGTTTAGGCGGAAAAGAAGTTCACACAAATTTTCAAATCTCGGCAAAGAGCCGGACCTCGAACTGAGGACCTCGTGGTTGGAAAGTAGAGATCTTACCAACTGCGCCAGCTACGTGCACCCGCCGCACATGATTAGCACATCCGATGAATTAGAAACTGCAGTTTTTTTGTTGTTTTTTCCAAATAAACATTTAGCAGCTCTTATAAGTCAAGTTTCAAAGTTTTAATGGAAAGAAATATTAAAGAGAAAAATATCAAATATAAGCCCTTGGCGGGAATCAAACCCAACATCTTCGGTTTACTAGTCCGATGTGTTAACCACTACACCACAAGGACCAACCACGCTGGAAACGCAGCCGGACAATGTTATTTAGATGGTAACTGTTGGTTTTAAAGCGCTTGGTTTAGCATCTTGCATATTTTTAGGCATATGGCCCAAAAAAAGTTACACGAAGGCATAAAGAAAAGGAAATCATCTGACCCCCCCCCCCTCGACTTTCTCTGCAATTCATCCGTTTGACTTGAAATTTTGTAGACATACTAAGACACCTTTGTACTTTTTATTAATGGTGTTTGCGTAGTCAGTAATTGGTTTCCATGGTTATCGTAACCAGATAAATGACGTCATCTCGTCGAAAAACATCTTTTTTCCTGTTTTTTCATAATTTTTCCAGTTTATTTCAATATATATTTAATATTTGCAATCAAACATCCCAGATAAACGTTTATCATTTAAAAATATATTTAAATAACAATTTATAGAATATTAACTGATTTTAATCACAATATATACAAGATATTAACTCACTAATGTTTAACAAATTTATATATATAAAATATTTGTAACGAAGTTCATCTGATGCCATATACTCAACAATAACAATCTTTTGAAATTCATTTCTACAACTGCAGTTTTTATTTTGCAAAAAATAAATATTAAACAATATATGCTAAAATTGTTGCCATAGCAACAACAAAGTGTCATATATATATATATGTCAACCATGTCTTTGGTGATAAAAACTTCAAAAGCGTCACGGATCGACTTGACTTTGAGCGCATCTCCCTTCCTGCCAGGCTTTTCTCTGAATATATTTTCCGGGCCTCTTCGGACTGATGCTCGTGGCGGATTTTTCTCCCTACGTCGACCTGTCTTTGACATAAAGCATTCCTCATCTTCCCAGGCATCTCCTTCATCTGTTGCCTCGGCCCCTCCCGTACTTTGTCTACCTCGACCCCGATCAACAGCTCCACCTCTTTGCCCTCAACGAAGACTAACAACTCTGCCTCTCTGTCCTCCACTATGACCAACACCGCCACCTCTGCCCTCTATCACAAGCAACGCCTCCGCTTCTTTGCTCTTCTCAACCCCTTCGACCACGAGCAACGACTCCGCCTTTTCGCTCTTCACCATTACCAACAGTTCCGGCTCTTTGCACACTACCTTGACCACGACCAGCAGCTCGAACGTACACCAGCAGCCACAATTATTCTTCTTGTGACACCAGCCTCAGTTTCACATCTACGTGACTACGTACGGATGATAGGGGTGCTTGTTCCTTATCACTTGTCCCCGGTTCTTTGTCACTCTGCTCTTCTTCGTCCTCACCACCACGTTGTCCATCTTCATCTGCTCCACTTCTATCTTTATCTTCTTCCTCTTCGTCTCCTTCATCTTCAAAATCTTGTCACACACGTATCTCCTACATCCAATTTCTCTTGGGCTTGATCAGAATTACTACTAGAATAACTCATCATTGTCCTAAATTTTTGTGCTGAACCATCACTTTCGCTGAAATCGGTCTCGTCTGGAATATTTAGTTATTTATCAGAGTTATCAAGGTCGCTCAAGTCCTCATCGCTCGCCCCTCGATAGAAAACCATCTACAGCACTTCTGTAGTATTGAACGTTCTTCTACATTTTGAGTTTTAAAACAGCTACTTAACTTCAAACGAAAGTTAAAAACATTTGTACGACACAAATAAACAAAGATTGTTCAAATTTATGCCATAAAACGGCCAAAATTTCAGAGAGAAACCACCAACGTACTGCCAAGTACGAGGTATCCGCCATATTGTGACCCATAAACCCTTGTGACATTTGCGAGACCGCTGACCAATGCAAGAGACCGCTGACCAGTATATCTCCTTAGCAAGGATAAACACAAAATCGCAAGAAATATTGAAGTTTTAAGTAAGAAGAGTTAGAAAAATAACGTTAAGATAAAAATAGTATTTTTTTTGCATAACCAAAAAGGGTTGAAAGTTAAAATAAACATCAAAAAATGTGTCAAGTAATAACGAACAGATATTCGAAGTCGCATGGATAAGTAACGAAAACTGCAAAATATCTAAAAAAAACCGAGGGGGGGTGAAATTAACCCCCCCCCCATCGTGCCTTCTAGGGTTTAATACGCTTTCTTGTAGACTATCTGCGCCCCTGTTGGCTAGAGATTGAGTCTAAGGGAGGGGTAGATTAATTTTATTTAAAAAAAGACTCGGAGGAAATCTAACTTTAACTAATTCGTTTCACTACATATTCACTGTACTGTTTAATTTTTAACGAGTGAAACGCAGTATAAAATTCCAGGTCTAACAAAACTGGGCCCAGTTATGTAGAAGCCGATTAGTACTAACCCAGGGTTAAATGTTTAACCCATGATTTTGTTTCCAATCTTACAAGGAGAGATTTTAGCAGCATTAATAAATAGCTGTTTACCTTTTCCTAAAGAAGAAATGTCTTTTGAGTTTTTGCTAAAACAAGGGTTCAACTTAACCAGCCTTTGAACAACTGGGCCCTGGTTCAGATTCTGCTCCAAAGAAAATAATTCAGAGCGTAAAAATTTATCATTTATTTTTGTAGAAAACCAGTCAGTTTGGTAAAAGAATCAAGACGGAAATATGCATGGAAATGAATGTAAACAAGTTAAACATTGTACGAATTTCCTCTAAAAAATTTTTATGTGCTATTATACGAAATCAGTATTATAATATTTCTAAATTTCTAATAATTATATACATGAGATATGAAATAGAGAATCAGAAACAAACATTACGAATTAGTTTACACGCTGTTAATTAGTTATAGTTGGAGCGACAAAATATTTAATTCTATTTTATCAATATTTTTACTTAACTAGTCATAACACATCCCGAACAATGACTCGTGAGTTTTCCCGCTCTTTTTGTTCTTCTC
Source organism: Zoanthus sanctaehelenae (assembly GCA_028564885.2). Lineage (NCBI taxonomy): Eukaryota > Metazoa > Cnidaria > Anthozoa > Zoantharia > Zoanthidae > Zoanthus > Zoanthus sanctaehelenae. Next base: position 3,839 of record JAOTRI020122115.1, read on the forward strand.
ATGATTTTGTACTCTTTCATTCTATGTAATATAAACTTTTGTAATAAGAACAAATCGATAAGAACAGTATGGCCAGAATTTCCTTGAAAAATAAAAACAATACAAAAGAACAATCTCAGGCTGATATAAAAATGTTAAGGAAAAATTAGATAATAATGGCGAAACGCAGCGCAAGCAATTGCACTGAATTATTTTTATACTGTAATATTGTGCTTACAATATATATATTCAGTTAGCAACCTCGTTCACTGAATAAAATACGCGCGTGCAATTGGTTAAAATCGATCAGTTGACCTCCATAAATCAGAGAACACACCACCCAAACGGTTAATAATCAATAATTGACCATGACTATCGACCGACTATAGAAAAAAATAAATTCTTAAAACTAATGAGTGACTATTTCCTTTTAAAGTTGTCCTTTATCAGAGTATACACTCAAGCTTATTAATTTGGCGGGCTTTTGGGCCCATGTCCAACAGTTTTCCCGCCTTTTAGTTTTAGATGCCGAGTTTGGGTTTCTTGTGAAGCAATTTGGAAAATTTTTGAACAGTTTTTCTGCTGGATTTTTTAAAAATGATATTTAATCTATTGCCATACACACTGAATATCATATTTACAATTATTGTAATTGGTTTGTTTTAATTTATGGGGCGAAAATTTTGGAGCGATTCCCGACTTCTTTTGACATGAATTATTTAAGATGCATGGTGATTCGGTACTTCTCAATCGGATATCGCGGCGTAAAAAAAATTTCATTTAGCCGTGGGCATGTCATGGATAAAAAATATTCCAACAGCTGATCAATGTGTATTTTCATTTGTTTCAGTAAGAGCTTCGTTTCGCATTTACTTTGAAAATTATTTTCTTCGCGTTGATTTTTAAGAGTTCTATCTTTAACTTTATAAAATCTTTTTCCATGAACGACTTTTTTGTTATTTGTTTTATTCTATTGAACTTTGAAATATGCAATTTTAATTATGTACTTATTTAATTAAATTGTTCAAACTCGACTCTTGCTTGAAGTTCGTGGTGTAAGACGCATCTTGCAATACCGTGCACTCGGCCTGCTTATTTTAAAATGGGTTAGTTACTTTTATTAGTTCGTAGTTTGTTTACATATATACCCAATTGCTTCGCCTCGTATATTATTTGCATTTCTCGTTCATTCGTTTTGTCGCCAGTTTGTGGGTATTTATGTATATATAAACGACTACTCACTTCCAGTAACTCTGATTGGTCGAAAATCCATTCTATCAGAGTATAAAACATAGAAAAAGCGTGTTTATTGTTTTTCGCTACTCGCGGAGTGTAATGTCTATATTATAAGGCTAATAAAGAAGCTTATGCCGTGTATTATCTAGACTTTAATGTAAACAACCCGGACATTTGAGAGCACTCGAGAAATGTCGAAAACACAAGTCGCACATTTCTCTCGTGTTCTCAAATGCCTGTCGTGTTATATCACAGTCTAAAACACGAATTCGGCTTCTTTATTTGTTAATTACATACATATCTCCTTCAAAATTTGTACTTGGTTACTAAATGTATTGACATGTAGTTTGGCGTATATGAGCAAAATTTTACTGGTTCTTCTAGAAAAAGTGTTTTCATGTTTTTTCAACACGAGAAGATAAAATCCGTATCTCCAAGCGACCATGTAATATTCTGTTTATCATATAATTATCCATAAAATACTCTGCAGCCATGTTGAATGAATCACAAAGCTGCCATGCGTGAAGCACACTTAAGGTGTAACCATGGTAACATGTTATTTTCACTTGGGAGAAATATGATAAATAGAGGATATTACATAGGCGCGCGGAGATACGGATTTTATCTTCGAGTGTTTAAAAAATATCTTTTTTTCAACACGAGAAGATAAAATCCGTATCTCCAAGCGACCATGTTATGTAATATTCTGTTTATCATATAATTATCCATAAAATACTTTACAGCCATGTTGAATGAATCGCAAAGCTGCCGTGAAGCACACACTCAAGGTGTAACCATGGTAACGTGTTATTTTCACTAGTGAGAGGGATAATTATATGATAAATAAAGGATATTACACGGTGGCGCGAAGATATGAATTTTATTTTCGAGTGCCAAAACAATATTTTTTGGGCACAGGATGTACGTTTACACATTGTAGGATTGTATTTATGGAGTCACCAGAAATTTAAAACTGAGAGCAATGAGCAATGCATAATGCAAATAAAGAACGTTTCCACCCAATCCTTAAAAAGCAAATACTTGAGCATAATATACATAAATATACAATGCGCCCTCCCGGTTACCACCATAATGGCTTTATGGCAGCTCCTGAACTTGGGCACAGAATATACGGTTACACATTGTAGGATTGCATTGTGGAGTCACCAGAATTTTCAAACTGATAGCAGTGAGCAGTGAAATATATGTATTTCATGTTAGAGTGCATGACGTTGCAAAACAATCAAACTGGGATATCATGCTCAAACGTAATGGACAATGAAAATGAGGGAATAAAAACTGTTTTGTTTGAGGCAGTAAAATCAGTATACTTAAGGAAACGTATTGGTCATTTCCGAGTTCTCTTGTGTCTCTGTTTGAAAACGAGTCTAATTTTGTAACCTTTCATATGAAAATGAGTTCTGCATTCAGTTTCACTTCATGCAAATCAAAGTTCTTCGCATGAGAATGGCTTCGCACTTAGAATTGCATTGAAACAGAGGTAAAATCGAACTCCGACATGGCCAATTTTTCTGTTTCATAAATTACCTTCATAATTACCTCCGCCAAGCAGGTTATGTTTTTGTCGGCGCGATGGGGGGGAGGGTTGTTTGTTTGTTTGTTGATTAGCAACATAACTTAAAAAATTATAGACGGATTTTAATGAATTTTTTCGACGTTGTCAGAAATGGGGCAGGGACGAACTGATAAGATTTTGAGAGTTATCCAGAAAAAATCTTGGATTCTGGATCACTTTGAATTTTTCAGCACTCAAACATACTACCACACTCATCGCATTTACATACAAGCACACTCTGCGTCATTTACCATTGTAAGGCTACATTTGCAATTGACACTTGTAGTAAGACTCGTGCTGCACGTGCAAATTCCAGTGTTAGAAATTTTTATTTTTGACTTAAATGTTACGGGGTATCAAAATATGCTTGACTGGGGTCTGCGCTCTATGAGTGCTTTTCTAGTTTAAAAATGCGTTTTGTGTTGCCCAGTAAGCTACACACCAAATTCCTAAGAAAATTTGTTTTATTTTTGGCCGGTTTTTGGCTGAAAATATTCTTCCAAATACTCTTGATTTCGGAAATATTGCTCACATAACATTTCTGTTTTTAAAATTAAGAGCTTCACAGGTAATCAATTTATGGTTTTGCCATTTGGGATTAGAGTGCAATTGTAGTACATGTAATCAGTAATGTTATAGAATAGTATTAAAGGTAATAGATCTGTATAAGGCTTTGCCATTTGGGATTAGAGTGCAATTGTAGTACATGTAATTAGTAATGTTATAGAATAGTATTAAAGGTGTAATAGATCTGTATAAGGCTTTGCCATTTGGGATTAGAGTGCAATTGTAGTACAAGTAATCAGTAATGTGTTTTGTTTTTCAAACATGCAACATTGTTTTCTTATTTAACAAGATTTGAGCGTCAGTATTAAAATATAAATCATAGCCATTTTCAGCCTCCATGTTTTTTAAATCATATTCTTATATAAAAAGAGTGTAATTCCTTTAAACTGTCAAGTTTAAATAAATTGCATTTTAACCAACATTATTTGTTGGTTTGCAACACAAAGGGAGAAAGAATGTAAAATTAACAAAATCTCTGGTCAATAAGCATGGCGGCATGACATTCTTCTTTTCAGCTGACCAAAATTACATTCTTAAATTTCATATTTACTCAAACGTTTCTGTTTGTACACCTTGACTAGCACCTTTTATTGAGAAATATCTTGGATCTGATTAAATAGTTAAAGAGAGCAGAAATTATTCGAATATAGAGTTTGGGTAGCTAGTGTTCAGGTCAACAAAGATGCAAATTTCTATGCTATTTTACTTTGTTATATTTCTGTGTTTCAACACCTTGGCATTTTCAGAAGAAAATGATGACACCGATGGAAGACCTTTCGCTGGGTAATGTCTTGCTTTTCAATCTTTGTTACCGTTTTCTTATAATGTTGAGCAGTAAGGAATAGCTATCGTTTTATGGAATAATTTCTTTTTTTTAATTCCAGGGACAAGGTAATGCGCGTTATTCCTAAAAATGAACAGGAACTGAAATTTCTCCGTGCCCTCGAAGATCACCCAGAGATTGAAGTAAAGCTCTTTTATTTTCAATATTTTTTTTCCTTATAAATTTGGGAAAAAACTTTTCCTTAACCTTTATGAAAAGTGCGTATATATGAATTGAGATAGTGAAAGCAACTTTCATGGTGTTTTCTGCATATCAAGATTTCCGTTTTGGCAAAACTGTTTAATTAATCTTAGTTTAATATCAGATTATAATTTTAGTCATTTTCGCCTTTTTACAGTCACAAAAGAAAAATAATTGCGTTAAGTACACTCTTTTTTTTCAAAAGAAGCTAATATGTTTTCCAGTTTCAGGGTTCTTAATTTTTGGAGAAACTCTGGTACTGAGAGTTTCTTAGCAGTTTTTTAGGTATCGAAATTTTGACTAATCCCAACAAATGATCATTGCCAAATCCTAACAACAAATCTTTACATAACAAAACGAAACGAATATTAAAGTTACGATGCAAAGAATAACACAAGGAAGATTATATATTTTATAATTTGAAAAAAAACTTGAAGGTAAAAAATTCAGTGTTTGTTATTTTAATCTTAGGAAAATGATTATCACTAAATCTACGAGTTTCTTATCATTTTGGGTTGAGTACTGAAAGTTTCGTAACCAATTTAGATCACAGTATTGAGTTTCTTATAAACGAGTTTCTTATAACAAATAAAGGTGTAGGAACAACCATTCTTGTAAGGATTGATAGAAGATGAGTGGAGAAGAGTTATTTTCTTTCACGATCTGGTCGATGGAGTACGTACGTCTTGCTAAGACTATGAGCCACATAATTCAGTCCATAAAAAAAGCTAAAATTTTTCTTACGTTATTCATATAGATAGACTTCTGGAAGGGACCGAAGCGACCTGGGCTTGTTGTTGACATGCACGTCTCTAAAAAAGATTTCAACAAATTGGCGATTCTCCTGAAAAAAGAAAGAATTCAGTTCACCATACTGATTATTGATGTTCAACGGGTCGTTGATCAGCAAAACGAAGACTCAGGAAGAAGCTCTGGATCATTCTTTAACAAATACCATCCGCTCGAAGAGGTTTGTTTTTCAAACCTTTTTACAAAGCATATGAGAATGTCTCAGCTTTTCTAAACATTTAGACAGCTTTCAAAAAAATGACGAAAGCCTTGCTGGACCACTTGCCCTCTTTTTTCAATGTCACGTACCGGACATCATTTCATATTTTAGTGTCAACAGTTTAGGTTTGGTAGCCATAGCCCACATAGCAAAGCGGCAGGGCAGCGATCCAAGTTGTAGCAATAATAAATAATAATAAAGACTTTATCTAGGTGTCAAGTCTTTCTAGCTGGCCAAAGGCCTACTAATTGGGGACACCATCTTCACCACTCTAAGGTGGACGGAGACCTTTCACATTACAACACACACACATAAACACAGATATTATTCGGTACAAGTCTTTCTAGCCGGCCAAAGGCCTTCTAATGGAGACACCATCTTTACCACGGTTTAACGTCCTTATTCGAGAAGACGTGGAAGTCTAACCATTTGCAGATATTAGAGCAATGGCTGAACTTTCTCCTGAGTGTTGGTCCGACCGCGAATCAAACTTGAGCCTCCCTGAAACTTTAGACTTGCACATTACCCTGAGCTAGGATAACCAGACGGCGGTTAGGAGATAAAAGCGAATCGACGGCATGCGCAGCTTTTGACTGCTGGTCTCAGAATCCTTTATGGTGTGACAAAGCCTGCTAGCTCTCCTAATCCTATAAATTCCTCATTTTCTTACTTTGTTCTGATTAGTAAGCAGAGATACGAAATATTATCATATGGGATGGTATTAGGCGTTCTTCCAACCTTGTTATCATGCTAAGCCCACACATTTCTTATCAAAATTTGGCAGAGTATTTAGTCTAAAATGTTTTGGGCAATGTCATGGAAACTTTGCAATTTTACTGTTGTTGATGTGACAATGTCGATAATGCACTTTTATATTTCTATTTTTGAAAATGAACAAATAAAAACATATATCAATGTCAAGCTTACATGTAAAGGGTGTATACTGCCTCCCGAGTGGCTTATCAATCTATTAATAACATTTTACGCAACAGGGAAAAAATAATTTTTTCAAAATATTTTTTTTATTTGTCATTAAAAAAGAAAAAAAAATTTAAAGTGCTTTAAAATATCATTGCATGCGCTGATATAAAGTTTTGGCAGTTCATTACTTATTTAGTTCTTGGGACCTCGTGCATAAACCTAACTTTAATTAAACGTTTGATTCTTCAATGTTTCAGATTAATGCAGAGCTCAAACGCTTGTCATCACGTTCTAAATTGGTTACGGTGTTCAGTGTCGGGAAGTCCTATGAAAAGAGAGACCAGTATGCTGTTGAGGTTAGGAACTAATGACTTTTTACCCAAAAACCATGATCCCGCTATACGAGTCGAACATTGAACACCTATGAAGTATTATTATTTTGCAAGAAATTTTACTTGGTAGGTAACGTTTTCAATGTTCAGCTATCGAGTAAAAGTACTTTCCAAGAAAGTTTTACTCCATAAGTGACGTGTTCAATGTTCAACTATCAAGTGAAATTACTTTCCAAAAAATTTCGTAATTGGGGACTTTACTAAAATGGGGAATAAAAATAAGGTGAATATTAGTCAGGGGTGTAACCATAGAAGAGTTGGAGTGTGCGCATCAACAACCAAAAACCAACGATGGGCAGACTCCTAATTTTCTGTGGTTATAACACTGACCAATATTACTTTTTTTATACATTCCCCATTCTTGGTTTTTAATTCCCCGTTAAATTATGAAGGTTTCTTCGTTGATGTTTCTTGGGAATTACTTTTATATGTATATATATAAAACTGTAAAACTGTAACTTATTAAATGAAAAGTATATAATTTAATAAGTTACAGTTTTACATTTGCAAACTTGAAATTATTTCCAATAAAAGTGAAAAACAGAAAATTGGAAAAAAATATTCAACACCTCATCTAAATTATTACCAGTACCAGTTAATAAAAACATTGCTATTACTTGAAATAGGTGTTATATCGAGCTTTTTCATATGTTAAACCAAATTTTATTTACAAAAGTTTCAATTTCATTAGCCCCATTTCGTCATAATTATGCCCTTGTTTAAAGCTTATAGCCTCACATATTTATTGAAAACACTCCAGAATCTATAAGACGTTTACTTTGACAATTCCTAGCTCTCCTCTTTTGCTTATCTTTTTTTCAGATTAAAGGCAAACAATTTCCTGGGAAACCAGTATTCTTTATAAATTGCGGCATGCATGCAAGAGAATGGATTACTCCGGCAACTTGCATGTTTATCATCAACCAGGTACAAAAATGATTTTTGGTAAAATCAATTTGTCTGCATGGGTATATAATAATAACATTAACAATGACAATGAAAATGACAATGACAATGACAATGCCGAATGACAATGACAGTGACAGCGACAGCGACAGCGACAATGACAATGACAATGACAACGCCGAATGACAATGACTATGGTAATGACAATTCCGAATGACAATGACAATGACACTATCGCTAACAATAACAATAATAATGATTTATTAAAAGTCAGCTGCGAAGGAAGAGGTTGTCCATTCTTTTTAGCCAGAGGCTAATGTTTAATTGCTCGACGGCTCAGATCTTGGCGTAAAATTCGAATTTGCTGAGGGCGGAAACCGGAGTATTTGGAGAAAATCCTTGGAGTCAGTTTGAGATCGACAAATCTCAGTACACGTGCTGAACCCAGGAATCGACCCCAGGTCGTAGGGGTGGGAGGCATGATCGATAACCACTATGCCAACCTGACTCCATATATCATATTTTAATAATAATAATAATAATAACAACAACAACAACAATAATAATAATAATAATAATAATAATAATAATAATAATAATAAT
>JAOTRI020122125.1:0-22539 GCA_028564885.2 Zoanthus sanctaehelenae
TTTCCCTCGTGTTCTCAAATATCCGTCGTGTTTTATCACAGTCTAATACACGGCTTATGCTTCTTTATTTGTTAAATAAAAGCTATGTTTCCATAGCAGTTTTTACTTTTTTAGACTCTGCCCTAAAGTAAATGAAGTGGGGTATTTCAGTTTGGTGATAAAAAAAAACTATTTTCTATTGAAATTTTCCTTACCCTTATTTAACAAGCAGAATAAATTTAGATCGTCAAGAATAAAAAAAATCTGGTACTAAACTAAACATATGCATAGAGCTCTAAGTCCACGAAATTACTTTTATGTGGCTTTGTGCATGCATAAAGATTTTCACAATCTGATACTTTTTCTGGTTGATCTGTTTCACAGAAAGAAATATTTTTAGGGTATTTGTAAAAATGTCCAAGTTATTCTCCATGTTTTTTTTTTGGCTTTTTGTTATTAATTTATGCAGTTTTGCAGTTTTGATCGAAAGAAAGCGCTTCTAGGAATTATGTCGGTTTAAAGTTCATATAGACCCAAATCTAAACAAATTAAACTTTTAACCATTACATAGCAACAAATTGTTAACCAAAACATTTCATAAAACATTTTTAAACGGTTAAAAGGAGATAAAAAGTTAAATTTACGAAGAGAGTCGATGGCTTTACGAAAATTCTTCTGAAATGGCCGCGCAGTTTAACGAAAGGAATGGAGCTGAAACTCTACTTTGTTACGTCGTTGTCTTTTTAAAATTTCAGCGATTCCGAGTTTGTGGGGAAGGGATTTAACTGTTGTTATAACTGCATTTTAGCTTAATCGGGAAATGGCTAAATTGTACGCAGTAAAATTGAACTTACAATATAAATAACACATAGCATCTGGATCGGTTGAACGAATTGGTTAAGTTAATTGGTAAGAGATTGTTTGTTCATTGCACTGTAAACTTAATGTTGATTGAAGCTTATATTGTCAATAAATTTGCATGTGAAATACGATTTTATACTTATTTCACTTTATGATCAGACACTTGATATTTTCGCTGTTCAGTTTCTTATTCGGTCATTTTTACTGAATGCGAATGTCATCGATGATAAGTTCAGTTGGCTACAAGGAGGATTTCATACGCTTGTTTGGTTAAGAAATCGAGGTTTGACCACAGTTTCTCTTATTCAGCAATAATCTCAATTGTTAAATTTCGTTTTAGAATTGTCTGGTTTTCCAGCTCAGAGCCAAACTATTTTTAACATACGTTCAGGAGAATCGTTTTCTACAAGTACAAGTTTATTGTGTGGTGAAATAAGGACTAGTGAACGGCAAAGTTTGGGCAAATGGTGTCTGTTTCTTAAGCATATGTGTGTTTCACTCCAAAACTAAAACATATTTAAGGAGTAGAAATTGCAGTTTTTCATATTTACTTCATTTGTTTCGGTTTACAAATTTGTATTTGTAGAAAAAATAAGATGTAAGCTTAACTCTAAATATAACAGTAGTTAAATTTAAACGTCCGATTCAAGTTGCAACAATGATTTATGTACGTATAATTTACATGTCCGCGAACACCAAGTGAAAATTCGAAAATGAAAGGCTGTAAGACCTAGCAAGCTTTTTTCAGGTTACTATCCTTCATATAATTCTGCGCATTTGTTTCTATAGAGCGACGAGTGCGCAGAATAAATCAACTTGTCATTACAGACATTGTCGTCGGGGTAAAGTTTAGGCAAACATAAAATTGTGCCTTTGCCACACAACTTTCATAACTTCAATAATTTAGTAAAATTAGGAACAACATTTATTTACCGTTTTTAAAAAATCAAAAGTGTGTTTCTATTCTTGATTATTCTTGCAATTAACGGTTAGAACGGCTGTTCGTTTCTAAGCAATATTTTCACTCTTTTTGAATAATTTATGAAGACAAGCTAATCTTCAAAAATAAAGGCAGGAAACATAAAATGGAAAAAATATTTATAGTTTGACTTTGAAGTTTAAAAAACGACGCAAAACGTTATTTTTTTTTCAATTTTTGCAATTCAACTAATGACTTCGTGCAGAAATGACAGTTTATTCTTGCATCATTGGCCTTCTAAACTTAAAGAAACTATTAAAGTTTGCTTTAAAACCAAAGTCTAAACATCTTTCTTTTGTTTAGCAAAGATTGAATTTGTTAACTTAGTAAGTATCCCAATAGCGGTTGAGGGCGGTATAGCTGGACAAGGGTTAAATATGCTGCGACCGTCAGCGCGGCAGATGCCTACTGAAATGCCGTACTGTTGTTGTAGCTTGGCTAGAATATAGCAAACTACCAGTTCACATGTTTCAGCCAGGTCAAAACTTCCCATTGTAACATCGACACTGCTGCCATCGCCTTTCTTCCTCCAAGGCTTGCCCTCATTGAACACAATTGTACGTTTTGTGTGTATATGCCCATAATGTAGCGGTGATAATCGAGGGCGAAAACAAAAGAAAGCTAAATACCTCCAGCTCCCATAACAAAGAACTGCAACCTCCTCAAAACCAAATTTACAAGCAATACTAAAAAAGTAGCTGTTGTAAACTCACAGTTACTTTTAAAATTGTTAAAAAACGGAGCTGCGGAGAGACACCTCCGCACCACACAATAGCACTGCTAGTTCTAAGTGTTCAGTTTCTTATTTTGTCATTTTTATGATGCAAAGGCCATCAATCATAAACTAATTGGCCTACAAGGATGATTTCATTCGCTTTGTTGGCTAAGAAAGCGAGGTTTGACCACATTTTGTCTTATCAGCTATAATCTGTTTCCAGCGGCTATCATCATTGATGGTATAGAAAGTGATTTCTAAAGGTATTTTGTTCACGGTCTCTTTAGGTTTCTTGGCCCAGATACTATTTTTAAGGTTTACTCATCGCTTTAAGAATACTTTTTGTTGCGAAAAGAAATGTTGCCTTGCGTATGATGTTGTTTAAAAATACTGTTAGTCAAAAGTTAATTTTTTCCAGTTTCGTTGTTTTTTATGGTAACGTTGGCATTGTAGACGACACTTGAAGTTGTCTCTTTGATAGCATTCATTTTTTAAAAAAATTGCAGTGACAGTTATTTCCGTGGAGGGTGTCTTGTTGTATTTCTTAATTAGGATTTTTAGGTTGTCTGTGAAGCTGTAACTGAGTTTTATATTGTTTTTGTTAAAAGTCTTATTGCACCGGTGATTGTTCGGAGGTTTACTTCTGACGAGGTTTAAAAACTCTCCGCGGACATTATTTTATGCGTATGTTCATTCTGTAGGGAGGATTAAACCATATGTCCTTAATCATAAAGCTTCATTTAACAATTTCAATAAACTATTAAACACGTACTAAGTAAATACATTGAAAGTAAAAGAAAAAAACGTATTAAATCTCTTGGAAAATCTTAAAACGTGACACTGCTTACAAACCACATGCTAAATGAAATCGTTTCAATCTATGTCTTGGGGAGAAATTTTACCCTATTTGCAAAACCGATCAGACGTCCGTGAACAAGAGAAACGAACTCATCACGTCCTAGATCCTGTATACACGCCAATATACTTCTTTTGCGCGACTTAAAGAAAAGTGATGTCATATTACATATGTTGATTATTTTGCCCATTTCAGTTCAGAAAATTGCGGTTTTCAATAAAAACTTTCTAGAGTTTCTGCATCTAGATAACAATTCATTTCTATTGTTGAGGGTGCACATTTCTGACTTACAAATTAAAAGATATTTCTCCTACAAAACCCAAGTTATTGTCCTGTTCATAAAATTATAATTTATACGTTCTTGTCATTTAGTTTCTTCATAGCCTCATTTATACAACTCTGATGATCCCTTGTATGGTTCTTTAATAACAATGTCCTTGTAACTCTTTCCGATATCTATATTATTTCTGTTTTTCTTTAGTTGTATTTCTGTAAAACATCTTGTCAAAGTTATGTGATAAGATTTTTTTTTCAAGCACATTAGTCTAAACTTCCAAAACCATCTTTCTGTTTATTTCTGGACACAAGTTTATTTTTTTTCGAAAATGTATGTTCATTTTAAATTCTTTTCAGTGATTTGTCTCAACATCAGAAAAAAAATCTTTTAAAGTATTAATTTTTTCTAATATATTCTAAAATGTCTTTACGTAAAGAAAAAATCGTCTATACTAACCGGAGTAGCACAAAACGATAGCCCTTCAGAAAGCAACTACATTTCTGCATCGTCTAACGGTCTATCAGACAAATTAACCACAAATATTTTACCCTCAAGAAAATCATGTCGTTTCTCATTAGCCATATCAACCGTTGTTGCAGGTGTTGTATATTCAGTATTTCTTATCGATTCTTTAACCAAGTCATTTTTCGTAGCCTCCGAAATCGTTTTAGCCTCCATACCACTATAATTACTCCTAATAAAATTACTATTAAAATCATTATCTTGATAGTTACTAATATCAATTAGTTTATAATTATTATTATGACTTAAACTACTATTATACACATTGTTACAAGTTTGATTAACATTTTCATTTATATTAAAATTATCACAAACATCAAGAATGTCAAAATCAAAAATTATCATTTGAAGCCTTTTCAAATAATATTGTTGATATTAAATATAATAATATATATACATCCTGTGCCCAAGTTCAGGAGCTGCCATAAAGCCATTATGGTGGTAACCGGGAGGGCACATTGTATATTTATGTATATGATTTTCTTCATCAGGGCGACTAAAAGACCGACCATTATACACACGAGTTTTCTACTATCTGCTGTAAACATTAAAATCTGAGTTAGTTTATCATAAATTTGAACTTTTCAGGTTTCATATTATTGCATTGGATGGTTTGAATATTAATTAGGTCCTTTTGAAGTATGTGAACGAGTGTTAACCAATAAAGACAGATTCAAACTGAACTGAATCATGCACGAACCTAGGGGGATTGGTACCAGTGACGCAGAAGTAGGAAAGCGTCCTTCGCCGTCAGTAGTATCATACTCGCGAGGCAAAACGTGAGAAACAAAGTATTTAGAACTGAATTTCTCTGTTTCTCGCAGCGCTTTAAACCGTCAACGAAGAACATTTTTAGTTGCCACTTAGTATTGAACCGGAAGCTACACAAGTACCTTCTCTTACGTCATTATACACCAGGACTTCACAGGAATTTAATGCGCGGTCAAAAATTACAGCTGTCCCAAAATTGTCTTATTTGCACGTTCTAAAACTCAAAAAACGTTACGAGAACCGCGAGAAACTGGTTAATTTTTGAAATTTATTATTAAAGGTTCTACTTTTGATCTAAATGATAAAAATAAGCGACATTGGAACTTTGGCACAAAAATTTAACAAAAACGCAAAAAACACAACTTATTTATTTATATAGCCACAGAAAGGTGAAAAAGAATAGCAGTACTACTTAGAGCCTGAAGATTTTTTAAAAAAAGGTTGCATCGGAGTATACAAACTGTTGTTTTCTAAAAAAAGGTCAGGCCCTTAGTGCCCTTAGTATGCTCAACTATAACGATAACAAGACAAAAATAACAAATTTTTTATTTATGGAGACACAAAAAGTGAGTACATTGATGGTAAAAGCTAATGGTTAACATTGGGTTTGATCGGGAGCTCGAGTCTCGCAGCCGGGTATAATGATTAAGTTGAAAGTAATTATTTTATCATAAATAAACGTTCTTTACCTTTTCTTAGACTCAGCGTATTCTTAACATGTTATTAAATTTTTGGCGATTTTTAGCCTCAAATTTTTATAAAAAAGCTTCTTATAAAAGATGAGAGTGTAGTCTATGCTAATAAATTAGAAACAAAATATGTGATAAAACTGGAATGTTTTGACAATTTGGACTATAAATATAACGAACAATTGCAATTGTTTTTGGGGTCCAAATCCTCTAACGGAGTCGAAGCCCGAAAAGAAAACTAGTATACAATAGATGGGCCCACTAGAATGGCTGGTCTCACGGTCTTGTTAATTTGTAGCCTCATACCTTGGTTAGAGCGATGTATCAGTATTTTTAGTGTCAGTAATATAGAGCTTACGTCCTACAGTTTTGAATCCCGGCATCGAAGCCTGAGAGATTTTGCAAAGCGCATAAAAATTTTAGCCACATACTTACATATTTGTTCTCAATAGAAATTTGCACTCTCAAAGATATCAGTATGTTAGCTAATATCAAACAATGGAGTTAAGCCTTCAAGATTGCTTGTTTTATGTGTAAGTTTACTGGCAAACATGTATTTTATGACATGCTTTGTTTTGAGAATATTTCGTCATTTGTTACATGAACCTAGCTTCAATTTCAATATACCTCGTTTTTTTTAAAAAACTCAGCATATAGTTTAAAAAATGTTGAACGATTCACCTTTACCGTCCATGAAATTAATACTTTATACGCTTTAAGCTATTGAATAGCGTGTAAAAAGTCCTTAATATTTAAAATCTACGTCAAATTTTTAATTTGAAGAATAATACCATGAGCAATAAGCAAGAATAGCTATTGTCCAGCGTGACATGAATTTGTATTTAATTTGTGGGACCTTTTTGTCAATTTTCGATATTTCTTTCATTTAATAAAATTGTTAAGTGAGATTAAAATAAATGTAAAAAGTTAAGTTACTTTGAATTGCTTTGTGAATTTTGATTATTACCAAAAGTCAAACAATTTTGAATCTTTTATTTTTTTTCTAATGTTGACTGTGTTTATTGTGGTAAACAAAACTCTGTAACTAGGGTAACATACCAGCGTGACGTAACGGCCGAGTGACCCAACGTGATCTAAAGGAACTAGTTGTCATTATTATAACTAACTTGGTGGTACTTCCTTGAAGAATTTTAAACTGAAGTGAAGAGCGAATTGACTGTACAAAGGCAATTGTCAAAGAAAAAACGGTTGTTGTTAACTTGCTCCCAAACTAGAAATTTGTCCGGCAAGTGAATTCAATCGAATTGACTTTGGTGAATCTCGAGATGGTACCTCGGTGCAGATGGAATTTGGAAAGATAGCATCCGTTTTAGGGTTTCCAATCTCAAGTATTTGAATTTTTACAACCACCATCGGCTACTGGATAGCTTTGATGAAGATGTTTAAAATTTTAGGATCTTCAACAAACGAGTTTGCTTCCACAAAATTGCGGGACAGTTTCATTATAATTTGCATACTCATCATACAGCTCCTGTCTCAAGCTGGTAAGATATTTCTTTGTTTGTGTGGGTATTTTTCGCTCAGTTTGAAATAGGGACTTTAATAAATTATGCTTTCAATCTGCAGGTAAAGTTTCTTCACTGTGTAATTGTGAGACAGAATGTTCTTGTAGCTACAAAAATTGCACCGAAGGTGAATACTGGTCGTCCGGTGTTTGCACCGAATGTCCCGCTGGCCATTTGTAAGTAGTCAAGATAATCTTCTTCTCGTCAACATATATTTCTCAAAATCCTTATTATAAGGGTCTTTTTACGGAGTTTAATAGACCGCACAGTGGGAAAAACATGTTACAAATTATAATTTGTTAGTTTTTTGGTTGAATTTTTTTTCTTGCACATGAAAGGTTCTCGAGTTTCGAAACAAGGCGCTCGTGCAGAAAATTAACCGCAAAGTACTTCACTTTTCCTTTAACCTTAAGAGACCAATAAACATTTAGTGGGAGAACTAAACAATATTAATGTGTTTCGAACCAGAACAATATCATCTCAGACGACATTATAGTTATTTTTTCTTTAATGCAGCTGTAAAGGCAATTCAACGGCTGCTGTTCCATGTCCACGCGCAACAGCGAATCCCGGAGTTGGCGCCTCAACTGCTGATAATTGTACGGTAAGTTTACGAAAAAGTCAGTGCTTTTGAAAATTAATTGTTTGACTTTATCTATGTTGTGGCAAAATTCAGTTTTAAATTTTTGTCTGATTGCCTGGTAATTCTGTGTTTTTGTTGTTC
This sequence comes from Zoanthus sanctaehelenae, assembly GCA_028564885.2. Lineage (NCBI taxonomy): Eukaryota > Metazoa > Cnidaria > Anthozoa > Zoantharia > Zoanthidae > Zoanthus > Zoanthus sanctaehelenae. The sequence continues at coordinate 7,900 of JAOTRI020122125.1, forward strand.
GAAGTGACAATGTTTGAACCCCGCATTCATTAATATTTGTTATTTTTAAAGTTGAAACTTACGATACTAAATAGAAACGGATGCGAGGCAAAATAAACCGTTCAAAAGTAGTGTTAACGAAAGTAGAAAAAAGGTTATCATAGTTTTGAATAACTGTGTAGCTTTTGGTCCCTAAGTGTGTAATTTGAGATAATTTTTTTAGAAAAACTATATATATAGTATAAGCCGTTCGTGTACTGTCAAAGAAATTTGTTTTAGGGATTGGAACTACTTTTTATACTGGTTTCATTTTGTTCTTTGAACGTTGAATATTTATTAATCTGTAAAAGATTGAATATATATCTTTGAAGAAATGTTGTCTCTATCCCACTGCAGACATTGTCGTGTTTCTTTCCCCCAGTTAGCTATAAAATGTTAAATGTACACATAAACGGAACCACAAAAGTTGTGCTTCATGACAAAATGTAAAGAATTTAATTTATGAGAATTGTTCACAAACTTCAGTTTTATACTTTACGATTGAATAAAATTGACTTGGTTTATGCATGATAAGCAACTTATGTTTTTAGGCAAAAACATCCTGCCAAGGGATATATATTTTATTTTTCTTTTATTTCTTTCTATTTATCTACACACCAAACTCATTTCTATCACATTTATTGATATACAATACCACATATGCATACCAAAAATTACAGTGTTCAATTTATCAATAGAGAAAATAAGTGCCCTGGGAACCCCTACAGTTACCATCTACATAACGTTGTCTGGCTGCATTGCCAGCATGGTTGGTGCTTGTGGTGTAGCGGTTAGCATGTCGGACTAGTAAACCAAAGATGTGGGGTTCGATTCCCGCCAAGGACTATATATCTCATTTTCTCTTATTTCTTTCTATATTAATCTACGCAACAAATGCATTTCTTTCACATTTATTTATATATGATACCACATATGCATACCAAAAATTATGGTGTTTAATTTACCAATAGAGAAAAATAGCACCCTGGGAACCCCTGTAGTTACCATCTACATAACATTGTCCTGTTGCATTACCAGTATGGTTGGTCCTTGTGGTGTAGTGGTTAGCACGTTGGACTAGTAAACCGATGATGTGGGGTTATTTTTCTCTTATTTCTTTTTATATGTTTGTTATATAATTTTTGATATTATAATATTGTTTGGTTGTTATAACTTGGAAGAATTTTAAAAATATATATTCAAGTTCTAAAAAATGAGGAAATAACTAATAAATGATTATTTTCCACAAGTACAGTAGATATCAGTTTGTACATCAGATTCTGTAAGTTAAACTCTAATTGCCTTGATCAATAAAGAAATTGATATTTGATAATTTCATTGTAAATCTTTAGAAATCAAACAAGAAAAACAACTGGTATATATTCATTGATTTTTAATCAATTGGGTTAACTTTATAAATATATTATTTTAATATTGATTGACATGATAATGTTCATTAATAACATGTATTTTTAGTCATTTTCCAATATCAAAGTTTGATTTGTTACATGTACATCATTACATGCCATATTAACCAAATTCCTCAATTTCCTACTGTCTACATGTTCTCATTGTAACCAAAGAATAAATTTGAAGTTGATATTTGAATGTTCTACTTGCAGTCATATCAAAATTAAATATTGCCTGGTCTACCTTTGCCCTGTGCCTGTGATGAAAATATGCCCTTTTTACAACAAAACTACTTTTGAGGTTCTAACCAAGGCATTGCATGCAGTAGATGCTGATTTTATTGCCTCCCATAATTGATATTTTCGATGGGACACATATAAAGAGCTTGTTTAAATCATTTTATCTCTATATGTTTTAAGGCTTGTGCAAGTCCTGGTTTCTGGAGTACTGAGGGATCCACATCATGCACAGCATGTTCAGCAGGTTACGACTGCAGTGGTCCATCACCAGTATTGTGTTCCACAGGAAAATACTCTGAAATTGGTGTTGGAATATGTCAATCTTGTCCTGATGGAAAATTCTGTTCTGATCCATCACAATTGCCTCAGGTTGATAAATAGCTTAAAGTTTATAGTTAAAATTTTTAGTTATGGACTAAAATCTATTGTCGTAATTTACAATAATTATTCATTGCCAATTTGTTTGAACATTATTTTCTTTTGGTATTATACTAAGTATGAATCAGAATGTACAGGCCTCTCAATGATAATATAGTTTACATATTTTTAAATTATAAACATCTAAGCTATCAACAGTAGCGGCCGGTCTATGGACAATGTTCGCTCAGAATGGTGACTTGACTGGACACTGGGCGATCCATTGCCGGTCATGTTGACCGGTCTTGCATATTCCACTTTTTTGAAAAAACAAACGTCTTGAATAAATTGTTGTCGAGTTCATTAAATGAATTTCTTTCTCAAAGATATGCACTGCTTACGATTTGCTACAATGTATTTGACATCAAATGGCTTCTGAAATGATTACATTCTACAACGTGCAAAAATAATTGGGATCGTATGTAAACCAAGTGTTTGTATTAGACAAGAAACTGCACTTATTAAAGGGTTAGGTCCTCCCACATTTGACACCTTTCAAAATTCAAATTTTGAGCACAATTAATGGCTGTTCAATTCAAGCGTGTAATTCTAAACAAATTTAACGAAGCAACTGGCCTATTTATGCAACTAGAAACTTACCGATAAGGTTTTAGAAGTTTTAGGATCCACACTTGATATCCTGACTTTATTCTAAAAATCTAGATTGTAATATAAGAAACGAATTTGAATATAAGAGAGCCGGAAGAGAGGGAGAGAGAGAGAGAAAGGTGAGATGAACATGAGATGAACTCTTAACTGTTCAATGGTTGACTGACAACTGAAGGTGATGATTGCCTGGCACAGGCCTTTTATAGCGCAGTTTCGCATTTAAGTAAGTTTCATTTTTCAATTTTTGATTAACATGCAAAAGAGGTTTTTAACACCATTTTTACTGTATAATTGATATTTTGGGGTTTATGTTGTCATTAACTTTATTATAAATTTGTTTTATAATAATGTTGACCAGCCATAAACGAGACATGTTTGAACTAAAATCAGTTAATGCCCGGTCAGCATGACTGGCCTCCATACGAAAATTATTTTAAGCCCTCTATAAGCAGTCCATGCAGGCATGTGATCAATTGGACACCTCAGAAACTTGAGGTGTGTACCAAGATGCAAGTATGCCTTTGATCAATGTACATAACATAGTTAAAGAATGATTTAAGACTTGATATTAATCATTAAATAGAGATGCTTTTCTCATAACTGTTGCACATACATGCTTAAAGTGGCACAGCCACTAATTAGTGTACTCTGGCCTCTGCTAGCTCTATTGTCCTGATGAGGCCCAATAAGGCTGAAAAACCTGTCCACGATTACCAACATTCGGACTCATTAAGAGTAAGAGTCCCTCTCTGCAATTAGATTATAGTGCCCCTTTTTGCGGCTGTGTCATCTGCAGCATGCATTTGCAACACAAGTTATAAATCCAGCCTGATCTTGTTGTTATTATACATCATGCTTCTATTTTACCATGCTCTTCACATTATTAATGCTATTCTTGTAATATTCAAGATATATTCCTTATTAATTATTTGTAGTCAAATTGAGTACCATCTTAGATATTTTATCATGGTTTGTTGTCTATAGCTGACTCCTGCTGGCTATAAACCAAATGCAAACCAATCAAATGTGGAGCCCTGCCCTGCAGGACAATTTTCATATAATGGAACAGGGACCTGCCAAAACTGTTCAAATGGTTACTACAGTCTTGGAGGGGCTGCAGAATGTACTTTGTGCCCACCAGGCCACCAGTAAGTAATAATTCAGTTTTCTTGCATTTGGACAACATTTTAAAATTATGGTTTCTGCAAGTCTTAGAGTATTAATTTCTCAAACAAAAGCAATTGGAATCTCACCCTTGGCCTCTTTGAAATTGTTTATTAATTATTTTCATTTGATAACCTACAAACTTTTTTTATCTTTTTCTTGATGCATAATTTAACTTTCTACTTATCTGAGTTGTTGAAAAACAGTTGTAGAGGCCCTTATATTTTTTATTGCATTAGCAGTGAATGAGATTCATAAACTTCATATATTTGTACCACCATGCATGTAGAGTGGTATCCTCTGTCATATATTCCATTACACTTTATAATTTATTTGTTATTGTTTTTAGGTGTTCAAATCAGACTACAATGCCGTTCAGGTGTGACCCAGGACATTATGCTTCAGCTGGTCAAACAGCCTGTACCTCTTGTGAAAGGGGGTTCTACTGCCCTAACACTCCACTTGGTGCACCACTGCCCTGTTTTAATGGGACTTACACCAACTCAGAAGGACAGCAATCTTGTACACTGTGCAGTGCTGGAAAATATTGTCCTTTTGCTGCTCAGGGAGAGATGCCTTGTCAAAATGGAACTTATAGCAAGAATGGCTCCACTGTTTGTACTGAGTGTCCTGCTGGGTTCAGGTAATTACTGGCAGCTATTGGGGCTGTGATAGCTAGCTACTGTAGTAGTTAGAGGTTTAAAGTAAATCAGGCACCCCCTGACCATTATCTTTACTCGCAAACAAATCAGACGGAAATGATTACAAAGTAATGGTAGTCTTACACTTCTTACACCTGCATGTATTGTTGAAGGTGTGACCTCTCGCTCTCTCACACGAATATTTTTGAATATTTAACAACAAAATGAGGCTAACACTGTGCAAAAGGAATCTGCAGTCATTTAAATCGGCAGCAACTAGGAATGTGAAACAGGTCTTGGTTTCGGCTCCATTAAATCCTGTACCAATTGAAGAACAATTTAGGTGAAGCCACCCACTAAGTGAGCACAATAACTGAACAATGTTAGTGAAGTCTTGTGTAAAAATCCCCTCCTGTCTTAGGAATGAATGCCAGTTGTGGGTGGCAAGGGGTTCTAACCTCAATCCTTTTTTATTCAAATCCAGACAGCCTTTGCCATAAATCATCTTTAGTGAACATGTATATTTTTATTCAAAGGATTTTTAAAATGGCTACTAGATAATTTGTGTGTTGAGAGTTAGAGAGTATTTACAAAAGTTACTATCCATGCTGTCACTTATGGCATGCAATGCAAAAACATTAAGAAATGTTTGTTTTAAATAAAATAAAACCAAAAAAAAAAAAAATTTCAAATATTAGAAAACGTTAAAGTCCATTCAGTACTTATGCATAGAACTTTTGGCATTCTAAAGTATTTCCAAAAAATTAAAAAAGTTTTTTGATCAATGTTTGCATTTCTTGAATAGACTATAACAATGCTGTACTGACTAGGTACATGTAGTTTAAGGACTTGATGTTAACATGTTTGAATTATGTATTTCTTGTTCAGCTGTCCTAACCAAGCTTCAGATCCAATCCCTTGTAATGCTGGTACCTATGCACCATCTGGTAGTATGAAGTGCTATGAGTGTCCATTGGGTGGGAGCTGTCCTATCTCTAAGATGCCATCATTTATACTGTGTGTCAATGGCTCATATAGTGATGTTATCAATGCTACAAGTTGCAAGAGTTGCCCTCCTGGTAAGAAATGTCCAAACCCTTCACTGGCACCAGTCAATTGTACTGATGGAACATTTAGTAGAGGAGGCACACTTTTCTGCACTGATTGTCCAGGAGGTTTTAGGTGAGTCACCTGAAAGAGAATGAAAGTGCTACAGTTTAAAGCTTCTAAATTAGATGTTATTAAATTCTGTTTTGAACTAATCAATCAGTACTGATTCACATTTAAAGTTGAAGATAACTCCGGTACCACACAAGTTGTTCAAGTGTCAGCTTTCCCTCAAATCATTTATTATACTCTAACCTAGATTGTCTTACAGGCTTTACACATTTAAGATGTGCTTTGTTTGTTACGTACAGTATAATAATTGTTAATTTTAACTTTAAAGTTTGACTGTAAATTAAATCATTTCTCAATATCGATAATTCAAATTTTATTATCTTCCATCTCAGCTATCAATATCCACTAAACTATGAGATTAATCTTAATGTTTTTTGACCATAAAACAAACACCTACAATTTTTTAGATAAAAAAGATTATAATATAAGATATCTTGGAGTGTTGATCGACAAACATCTCACATGGAAATATCACATCAGGCACATCACCTTCCGAGTTCTCTTGTGCCTCTGATTCAAAACAAGTCTAAGTGCGAAACCTTTCATATGAAAACGAGTTCTGTATTCAGTTTCATTTTCATGCAAATCAAGGTCATTTTCATAACAATGGATTCGCACTTAGACTCGCTTTGAAACAGAGGCACATGGGAACTCTGAAATGGTCTATTAGTGTTATAAAATAGCTCGTTTACGACATTTTGTCCCAACAAATATGTGGTTAAGTATTTACAGATCCCTAATACTCCCACATTTATTCTGCAATATAAATGCTTGGGGAAATGCTGCAAAAAAATATAGAGAGAAACTTAATACCCTCCAAATACATGTTATGCACCTCATCTATTTTGTACAGCACTCATCTCATGCAGTTCCTTACTGCCAAAATTCTGTCTATTAACATGTTTTATTTAATGTCTGTTTCTAATCTAATGCATGATATTTCAAAAAACTCAGCACCATCAAATATCAGCAATTTATTTATTGCCTCTGATCAGGTACATAAACATAAAACCAGATCGTCTGTGTCATGATTGAGTAAACACAAAAATTCATTTTTGCAAACTGGAACAAACATTTGGAATAGATTTGTTGTTGTTGTAGAATTATCTCATTTTCTGTTATTTTCTTTTTATCATTTGGAATAGATTTGTTGTTGTTGTAGAATTATCTCATTTTCTGTTATTTTCTTTTTATTTAGCTGTTTGGACAAAGCTTCTGAACCTGTAATCTGTGTTAAGGGGAGTTACTCTCCTCTGGGTATCAAAGATTGTCTTGCCTGCCCTATCGGAACTGAGTGTCCAACAGATGGACTTGTGAACCCCAGAATATGTATTAATGGTTCCATTGCAACATCAGTCAATCAGACCAGTTGTCAGCCTTGTCCACCTGGCCATGAGTGTCCCAAACCCTCTCTTGAGCCAGTAGAGTGTGATAATGGCACTTACAGCAAGGGAGGACTGGCTCAGTGCCATGAATGCCCTTCAGGGTACAAGTAAGTAAAGATATATCCCTTCATGTTGTGTTAAATAGGAAAATGACTGTTGTAGTTATTACTGCTGCAAATGACCTTTGGTGAATTATTTTGGTTCCAGAAATTGAAGGATGGAAGGTTCCGCAATGCAATGATTTATATTGATGGTTCTTTTTGAAGGTTGCCAGTCATTTCGTCCCTTGGTTGTTCCATCCCAGGTTGTTTCGCCCCATTTTTTAGGTTGTTTCACCCCAAATCTCAGGTCATTTCGTACCATGGATAAGTCAGATGAAAATTTTGAGAAGAACCGAGAGAGCAATGGTGAGAGCATTGTGTGGTGCAAAACTAATAGAGAAAAAGAAGACAGGGGACCTAATGGAGGTGTTGGGATTGAAGAAAATGTAATGGTTCAGATGGCAAAAGCAAATGGAGTGAGATGGTACGGGCATGTGTTAATTAGGGATGATGAGCATGTTTTGAGAAAAGCATTGGAAATTGAAGTGAAGGGGATGAGGAGGCAAGGATGACCGAAGAAGACATGGAGATCGCAGATGCAGAAGGAGAGCAAGAATTTTGGCTTGAAGAAGGAGGATGCAATGAATTGAGCGAGATGGAGAGTGGGAGCTAGAGAAATTGCTGCCAGAGTGGGGTAAATTCGGCCACCCTTATTTATGGGGATAAACCTGAATCAAAATCGGATTGATTGATATTGTAATCTTAGACTAGTGTTAAATCCTGTTACTTGAAAGTCTTTCTATTTTTCCAAGATGTGACAACAAGACCAATCCTCAGCCATGTTTAGCTGGAACGTTTTCTCCATCTGGAAGTATGGAGTGTCAGCCATGCCCCAAAGGTTCAGAATGTCCCTCTAATGCTTTGTCATCACACATCCCATGCCGTAATGGTACTTATTCAGATAGCACTGGTCAATCTCAGTGTCAGGTTTGTAGTGCAGGGTACAAGTGTCCCAATCCAGCTATTACTCAACAGCCATGTGACAATGGAACATACAGTCTATCGGGTGCTGTCCAGTGCTCAGAGTGTCCAGCAGGCTACAGGTAAGATTGTTCACTATACATGTAAATGAACATTTCTCTTCATTTGACCAAACCTCATCCTCCTTTAATGGTCATCTGTGTAGTTTAGTTGGTACTGTAAGATCTAAAATGCTTATCTTTAAAACACCTTAATAGTAAAAGTATAAAAAAAGCAGAGAATCAAATTTTAAAATACATAATTTATAGTTACTCTGTGTGTAGTGCATAAGTTTAAGACAATATTTAACATCATCACCATCATCGATCCAGTTTTGATCTGGTTTTATCCCCGTAAATGAGGTGTGTGGATTTACACCACTCTGCCAGCAATCTCTCCCACTCTCACTGTCCATCTCGCTCGATTCATTGCATCCTATTTTTTCATACAAACACCCCTACTCTCCTCTTCCACCTATGATCTCCATGTATTCCTCAGTCAGTTCATTAAATTTTGACCTTTGTCTAATACAATAAATTGATATTGTAATTAGTATGAAATTTTTTTACTGAAGTCAATTTCTTTTCAGGCCATGAGAGCTTTAGAAAAGGTGGTTCAATCCATACTTTAATTTGATCTTGTCTATTTTAATTTGTATCCCAGATGTGACAACAAAGCCAATCCTCAGCCATGTTTAGCTGGAACCTTTTCCCCATCTGGTAGCATGGAGTGTCAGCCATGCCCCAAAGGTTCAGAATGTCCCTCTAATGCTTTGGCATCACACATCCCGTGCCGTAATGGTACTTATTCAGACAGCACTGGTCAATCTCAGTGTCAGGTTTGTAGTGCAGGGTACAAGTGTTCCAATCCAGCTATTACTCAACAGCCATGTGACAATGGAACATACAGTTTGTCTGGGGCAACACAGTGCATCACTTGCCCAGCTGGTCACAGGTTTGTATTATGTATAGAATAATGTTCATTATTACTTTTAACAAATGTTTGGCACTGAATCTTCTCTATCAGTTGCTATAGAAGGTATAACAGACCTGTCACCGTCTTTCATATCTTATCTTAGAAATATTGTGAAGGATCTTTTGTCCAGGTTCTGTCAAATGTGTGGAGTGAGGTGTTTTGCTAACTAAGCTGTATTTTTATAAAGTGCTTCAAAAACACAGTTTTTAGGAAAACACAGAAGAATCTGTCAAATACTTATTAACAATTTATTTGGATTTTAACCAATTGTGCATTGTGTGTATACTCATTCTCAATACAGGATGGTCTTGAACTGTTGATCATACTGTTCAGTTACACTCTATGTAAACTAATTGTATTGCATGGTCATTGCTTGTGATATCTGAAGATTACAATGTGTTCTGAATAGGAGACAATTTGTTTTGCTCTCAGCAATAATCATCTGTGACCATAATTTGCTAATTAATGTATTGTTAAGCCCAAACTTTTTATTGAACAAGTTTGACAGAATTTAAATCACAATCTTCATGAGTTTCCTTTATTTGATATTCAGTTCTCATCTTCTCATTACTAAATGTCTATACATGTTATATGCTAGAAGAAGTTGCATTGTTGATTAGTCAATTTTTATTGAGCAGTATGGCTAGTTAGTATTATATGTTTCTTAGCTGTGCTGACAAGACCAAAGTACCTGTCCCATGTGGCATCGGCTTCTATGCACCAGTTGGAAAGACAAAGTGTGATCCTTGTCCAGTGGGTTATTATTGTCCTGTCACGACTACAGTGACACCAGTTCGATGTCCTGCTGGGTATGTTGCCTCCACCAACCAATCAAAAAGCTGCACTGAGTGTGAAAGAGGTGAGAATACCAGTAAAATAATACTGAATAATTGAAGAACAGCAGGTCTGAAGATTTTCATCATCTGCAACATATATATATTATTGTTTATTCACATTTGGGGTTATATAGCTAGGATTGATATTATTGAGTGAAGTTTTTTGAGGTTGTATTTTTAATGTATTTTTAAATGTAATTTTAATTTTAATGTCTGCATTATAATGTGGAATTTTTGAGAATTTCTAGGAATTCCCAATAATTTTAAATAGCATTATAAACATTCGCAGTTATTCTCTGAAATTATATTCCTGCTGATATTTATAATATTTTATAACTTAGAATTCTTGAGAATTCATTGGAATTACCAGTAATTCTCAATGTGACTACAAACATTTCCCAGGTATTCTCAAAAGATCCAAGCCTGCTGATGTTTATATAGTATTTTACAACTTGGAATTTTTGGCTATTCTTTGGAATTCCAAGGAATCCCCAGTTTACTGGGAATTCATTTTGCAGGGTTACTGTATTGGATTGATACTCTATTGAGTGAAGTTTTTTGAGGTTGTATTTTTTATGTAAAACAACAGTGTTTTGACTCAACAATTGTTTGTCATTTTATTAAACAAGCAAGAGCTGAATCCAGGTGCTAAACTTGGATTTTGTAATTCTGATGAAGGCATTAGCCATGCTGAAACATGTTAATTCTGTTTGGATCTTTCTTAAAGCTGTAAATAATATTTCAAACTGTTAACAAAATACATTCTTTGTGTAGGTTTTAAGTGCCCTGACCCAGCCCAGAGTCCTGAGGAATGTCCTGCAGGGTATTATACTGACAATAAAGGATCAGTCAGCTGTTTAGCTGTATGTATAAATTCAAGATATAGTTTAACAATTTGATATCAGAAGAGTCTAATTTGCTGGAAGTATATAATATGATCTACTCTGATTTCTAGATAAAATTTGTTTTGGAGTCATGCTGTTTTAAATACATACCAAGTGAATAGGAAAGCCAACAAGTGTCTCAGTCTAAGTCATTGGAGGGTTATGCAATGTACTTCAAGATGTTTACACTCAAAACGGAACTAGGTTACTTTCTCAAAAGTATTGTTTCTGTTTCAAGAATCTTGTACAAAATGGTGATATATAGAGACAAAAATGACCGCAATACAAATATTTTTAACTAGGTGTTTTAAGCAAAAATATATTTCCACTCATTTAAGTATTTGTTCTTTATTAGAAAAAACAGACTGACTAAACAATTTTGAAAAAAATCAGTACTATGTATAATCACCCATTGTTTGCATGTATGCCTTTGGTAAAAGAAATTTCTAGAGGTCTTTGGATCCAAAGCTGTCGATCACGAATGTCAAAGCATAGCACTTGCAATTGTTTGTACTGTAAATACTAGATTAATTTTTAGATATAACTCAGCAGTAGATTCTTAGACATTCTTTTATTCTATTTATTTCTTTTAACTATTTTTAACTAATCTATTTAAATAATATAATATTGTAGAAATTGATAATTTAATATGTATTTTTATCTGTTTTGAAATAAAGACTATTTGATATGATATATTTAGTACTTCCATTTCTATAATTAAGGATGCAGCTTTTGTGGATTTTCATGTAGGAAGTCTTTGTTTTCTTCCTTAACATTGTGTAAAAGATGATCAAGCCAATTAACATGTTTTTCCCATTAAATAAATAATTTTATCATATAATTATCCATAAAATACTTATATTTTTCCCTTTTGAAAACTTGTTATTTTCACTAGTGAAAATAACACGTTACCATGGTTACACCTTGAGTCTGCTTCACGGCAGCTTTGTGATTCATTCAACATGGCTGCAAAGTATTTTATGGATAATTATATGATAAACAGAATATTACATGGTCACTTGGAGATACGGGTCAGTTTTATCTTCTCGTGTTGAAAATACCCTAATCGTTCGCTACGCTCACTCACTCGTGAGATATTTTTTCAACACTCGAAGATAAAATCCGTATCACCGCGCGCCTATGTAATATCCTCAATATCTTTCATCCAGGAGGTTACTTTGCAAATAGTCTTGCTATAATGACAGACGCAGCCCATCTATTAACAGACTTTGCTGGATTTATGATTTCATTGGTGGCGATATGGCTTGCTACCAGACCAGCTACAAAGACAATGTCGTTCGGCTGGCACCGAGCAGGTTGGTGACGAAGGGAATTGGAAGTGAATTATAGACTCGTATGGTAAAATCGTCCGGATTAGTGTAGTCCTGAAAAGGACCGTTGCCGATGTTGGTGATGTCACCCACATCGACAATACTCAGACAAAGTCATTATAAACATAACCACCAACATCGACAACAGTCATTCTCACGACTACATGCTAACTCGGATAATATAGAAATACAATCTACATACTCCTTGGTTCAAATCATTCACTCTTAAGAAAATTTACTATTTCAATTGACCATGTAGTCAAGGGTTTGGAATGTTTATCACTCAACTATACAGTAATAAAATAAAAACACATTGATGGAAAAAACACACAGTTTTTGAAATTTAGGAAACCATTCTTGGTTTTAGGAGTACTGTTAAAATTAGATAGACAGTAGTCCAATCATAAACAAGGATATGAAGAAATACACTTATACAGTAACAATCTCTGCTATTACTATCAATGGCGGCAGCACGGGGGGACATATATTGGGAAGGGCGTCGCCCACCCAAAAATCACGTTCAAGCCCTTAATTATTTACGAATGTTATCCTTGTACAAAAATGTACAAATATCGGCAGAGAATATGCGTCTCAGAGGGATTAAAGATTTAAAATTTCCTGCATGGGGGAGCATGCTCCTGGAGCCCCTTAGCTTTCTCGCGTCTGCGGCGCCCCCCCAATTAAAAATTTATTCCCGCTGCCTCTGGTTATTTGCAATTTTGTTACAAACCAATATTTACTTTTAAAAGCAAAACAAAAAATTGCTCTCAAGGTTTAATGTTGAATTCGACAAAAAGTCAGTGGCTGGCGAAGTATGAAATCAACTTATTATTGACGAAACAAACCATTATTTGAAAAATGCAATACTTCAAATTTCTTATCCATCTTTCTGTTGAGACAAAAGTGGGTATATCGGTTTAAATTTTAAATCTTAAAATTAGGAGATTGTATTTAGCAGTATGTTTTTTGGTAACAGAGGTGATGGGCGCCATTCTATCCGTGCTATTGATCTGGGTCCTCACTGGAGTTCTCGTTTATCTGGCAATTCAGCGAATCATCAACAAGGACTACGAGATTGATGCGTCCATCATGGTACTCACAGCTTCAATCGGAGTCATCATCAACGTAATGTGAGTAAGGATTAGTGCCTGTACTGTTCATACGAAAATACTTTTCAGACCAAGAATGTGTAACAGCCCATAGTGCACCTCGATACAACGAACAGGCTAAACTCAATTTAAAGACAGGTCGTTCAGATCGCCCAAAATTTTAGATAAAATTTTTACCATTTTTAGTGTTGGCGATAGTTCTGCTTGAAATTTAATAGTTATGTTAATTTATGCATGCCATGACATCATCAATTGAGATGTATCTCATAATAAGACAAACCAACTGAAAGATAATCTTATGCTGATTAAGAATATATATGGTTATATAAGACTTCATTAAAAAGAAACTACTCTACAACTGTTTTTGTTAACATCACTAATTTTTGGCCAAAAAAATAATAATCCCGTGGTATATTAAGGGTTAAAAAAACTTAAAAACTATATAAATTTTGTTCAGAAATTTTTATTCTTTTGTCCTTTTCACAACGAGGGTATTTTAGCGATTTTTCACAAAAGGTGAAGGAAAATTAATGAGACAATAATTGGCAAAGCCACTAACAAAAAATTAAAACAATATTTCTAAATTTTAAAGCACTTAAATTCCTTCTAAGCTTGTGTTACAAAGAGACGAGGTTCATCACTTCATCTCAAAGGACGTGTGAGGTTCACGAAAAATTAAGAGCGACAGAGCAAAGAAAATTGATCAAGTTCTTTAGATTTAGGCTCATTTCTGTTCCATGCTATTGCCATATATGGCAGCTGAAGACTTCTGTCCCGAAACAAAGGAACTATAGAGTTTCGATAGACTTAGGGGTTACCATAACCAAAGAAACGCATGTCAAACTTGGTCAGTTCAATCAATCAACATAAATCATTTCTGTCGGTTAAGATGGAAACAGTTGACTGTTTATAGCTTACTGTCATTTTATTAATAAATTAAAAAATGTCTGTCATTACTCTACTCTTAATTTCGTTACTCAGAATGGGAGTAGTGTTACACCATGGTCACGGCCACAGTCACGCAAAAGAAGGGCGTAGTAGAACGAAATCGCCGTACAAATCGCCCACACGACTGGTTATTGTTGAGCAAGACGGCCATCAAAATGTTAATGTACGAGCAGCATTCATACACGTGTTGGGTGATCTTCTTCAAAGTGTGGGAGTTTTTATAGCAGCATTGCTAATTTGGTTTAAGGTAAGAGTTTGAAAACGACAAGCACTTCAGAATACGAAAGGAATGGAATTCATATAAGTTGTAATAATTTTATAGTTTTATAATCTTTAACCTATTCGATCGTAAATAAGTCCGTTTGAGTGCAAAGGACTACACAACACGAAAATAAAAACCAACAGTTATTCTTGTCGGATCTCTTGTGGCAGAG
>JAOTRI020122126.1:0-12050 GCA_028564885.2 Zoanthus sanctaehelenae
GTCATGTACACGATCGTTATTTACGTTACATTACAAAGCGGTCATGTACACGATCGTTATTTACGTTACATTACAAACTGGTCATGTACACGATCGTTACTTACGTTACATTACAAAGCGGTCATGTACATGGCTTTTACGTACATTACTTAAACCGTGGTTACTTACGTTACATCACTACGCAAATAAGTAAGCGGTAGCATTGCTCTGTCGGTTCAGTAGATGCAAAGAATCGGAGAGGATAATTAAACTTTTCTTAAATTTCGCGCTATGCACGAGTTCAAATCCAGTCAACTTTTAGAATAGTTTAATTCGCGTTCAAAAGGACAGGCCATCTATACCTGCACTGCGGTAAAAAACTCAGTTTCTAAACTAGAAACTAACCCTGAATCGTTTCTTTTCAACGTTATTTTTGGATACGTCTAATTTAGTGAGATGCATAAGTATGTACCTTTTTCTTCAGCTATTTTTAATAAATCAATTCCTGCTTGAGCTGAGCAAGCAAGGGGAAACTCAACCAGCACATGTTTCCCTGCTTCTAAGACTTTCCTGTTTAGCAAAGTAAATGAGAATTAAAACAGATAGGTATAGAGCAGTTATGGCAGAGATACAGTTCCCAAAATCAAACAATATGGGGAATAAGGTCTCCTCCCCCACGTTTCATTAAGAATCAGTAAGGCAAAACGTTATCGACAACGAACGTGCATGCTCAATTTTCAGGTTTCTTTATATTGTGAATCCAAGTATTTTTCATAAAGCCAACAGACAAAGGCGGCTTTCAAATGCGATTAGGAAATGGCAACAACTTATATATGTCACAAACAATAAAGTGAAAAAAGGGCAACAAATATTTTAGAGTTTATAATGTCGTTTTCAGTATTTACATAATAAAAATAAAGATGCACTAAAAATTGCAATATCTATAAGTTATGTTCAAGCTGCAAAAAAAAATATATAATCATAAATTTATACCAAATACATTACAGAACAAAAAGGCTTTGAATAAATTGTG
The DNA here is from genome assembly GCA_028564885.2 of Zoanthus sanctaehelenae. Classification (NCBI taxonomy): domain Eukaryota; kingdom Metazoa; phylum Cnidaria; class Anthozoa; order Zoantharia; family Zoanthidae; genus Zoanthus; species Zoanthus sanctaehelenae. The sequence goes on from JAOTRI020122126.1 coordinate 1,013, forward strand.
CGTTACCCATACTGGCGGCATTTATATACAAACGTTTTGATTAATTGAAAATCATTAAATATATTTTTAAAAGTATATTGACTTACAAGAACAAATTACTTAAGTTGTTTAAAATTGTTGTCTTCTGTTTTGAACCAGATCAAAATACTTATTTTATGAAAATTGCTTATGTTAATGACTTAAAGACACTCAAAGCTTTTTCATTAGAGATACGACACACTCACTTCGTGAAATGTTCGTGAGTGCAGTTTTCTGTAGTGATGATCAGTGCATCAACATCCGGCCTGGTAATTGCCTCATCCAGAGATAATACAGGAACTCCAGGTTCAATCTGCCTTCTATTAAAGAGCATATGACACGAAATTAGTTTTTCAATTTTCTAAAAGATTGTAGTAAAAAAACATAATTCTGCAAAGTTTGCAAAATTTCAATTTAAATTCTTAAAGAAAACAAGTTAAGAACCAGCTCAGGCAGAAGCTGAAAAAAGTGAAAATATTGCTAGTTGAAACTTTACTTAATCTGGCAATGTGCGCAGTACGAACACAGAAAAGCAGTTTAGTATTAATGTATAACGTATACATTCATGAAATAATGAAAGTATCTCAGATGATCAGCACTGTCTTTCAGAGAAATATTAGAACAAATTAAACATAACAAATTTGATTGAGGCTGAGACAATATTAAGAACGAGCCTCTACTGGTTCTACTCCGTACTTGGTAGAATTTATAATTGCAAAACGGTGAAGCATATCGGTGAATGTAGTACTGATGCCAAATTCGCGAAGGATTTGGTTTCATCCTTCCGCATCCGCGTTGCTTCTGGGATTTTTAAGGTCTGACGTTTTGCGAGACGTTTTATCAAACTTGGGCTCGTGGCCAAACACTTAGCCTGCGAATGCAGACGTATTTTGGTTCCGCAGTGACAGAGAAAATACGTCTGCATTCGCAGGCTACCGAACACTGAATCCAATATCGAAAATAGTTATTTTTTTTCCGGATGAAAAAACTAAATTTAAACATAAAGAGTATAATTTATAATGCGATAAAAAACGAAAAGTGTCAAAATCCACGCTGATCCGACAGTTTTAAACTTTGTAGATGGGGTAAACTTAATTTTGTTTTCATTTGAAGAGAAAAATATTTTCCAAGACTAAAAAATCTGGAACGTGCAATAAAGCACGCGAAGTGAGTTCACAGACAGAACATTAATCAATATTTTGGGCATTGTGTCTAGAAATGACTTCAAAGTTTTTGTTTCGTATCCATAATCTTCAATCCAAACAATATTAAATTTCAATCGAAGCTTTTAGTGTTTCGATGTTGCGGGAATGGAACTGCTTTTCAAATATAAAAGTATTTCAAATTGGGACAAACAATATTAATGACAAGCGTAAACATCAGTCATCATAAGGGACTGGTAGCGGGTAGAATCCGAACTCAATGGCTTTTACGTATTCTTACTCTAGATCTGTGTTGCACATTAATGTACTAAAATATACATAAAAGTCCTATCTTTCACATGTATCAATTAAAAAAGTAGACTGAAACCTGTAATACATACAGCCAACAGTTTCGGAAACTGTCTTCAACTGTGCAGCAATGACGACTAATTAAAGAATGTACCGACTACCGTATTGCAAGCAGCAAAGCGTGAGAAATGAACGAGTTGAAAGTTTACCTCGAGACAACACCTCGAACAACAACACAATCACCAAAGAGTTTCTGTTGGATATCTCGTACTCGGACTTTTCCGATTCGACCAAAACCAACCACGACTACACCAAGGACTTTCGACATTTTCGCAGTCTTATTCTTTTAGTGGCTTCCGGTTCTATCGGTCTTCCGACGAGCACACTCGCATTTATATTGGGTACCAGAGATTCGAGAGGAGTTTGGGAGAGAGAGAGAGAAAAAGGAGGGGAAAAATGAAGAAAGGATAGAAAGGAAAAGAAAGACGTCGACTCCATTTACTTTTTCTCTCTCTCCAGCCTCTCTCCGATTTCTCGTACCCAGGGTAACTCGCATTCCCAAGTGGCGAGAAACAAGAAACACCGAGTGTAACACACGTCCGAGCACGTGGTGACCATTGTTTCCGCTTCCCGCCATCTTGACAAGATCTGAGAACCAGTAGTAAAGAAGTTTTGGCTTCGTTATGGATACAGAAGTTGATACGTTAAAGAGAAGAGTTCGATTAGAGTACTTCAAAATACAGCAGGCTAAATGGAAGAAGAAGAGCGAAAAAGCGAAGGTATTGTTTCTAGCCCAAAGTCTTTCGAAACGTTGTTGTCGATGTAAACAATATATGATGTTTAAGAGATTTTTTGTACTTTAGAAATATCTACTGTGATTGTAAATTCTTTTTGTATTTTAAGAAGGTTATAATTTTGTTGTGTACGTTATGTTTGATGTCATTTAGATTAAAATTGTTGGATTAAAAGTTCAAAAACGGCTTTTAATTGGTGTAGAGGACACAGATTTTTGAACTTAGAACAGATACACCCTTAGTAGATTTGGGATAATTTCCGTTCTGGGGTGTACTTTAATTATGCATGCAGTTTCATTGTGTATATTACTGTAGAAGTTAGGGTCTGGGAAAGAGCCACTTTTTATGATTAAACAATAGTAAACCCCAGTACGGAAACTTTACCGGGATTTAATAGCAGGCAGCGCTGTATGTCTGAAACTTTCTAAGCTAGACGATGTTACTACTTCACTAGGAAGTGAGTTCCAGACTCTTGAGTGTTCGTGGGAAGAAAGAGTAACTATGTGCTAATACATTTGATTGCGGCCTATGGTAGGTATGATTATGGCTCCTAGTGAGCTTGCAGAAACTGGAGCGTATAACTGAATCAGGAAATTGATAATTTACAAGACCATTGTGGAATTTATAAAAAAGAACTGACTGGTTAAGCAAATGTCTATGTCCTAAATAATGTATTCCATCCAAGGGAATTAACTAAATTAGAAGTGCTCGTAATGGATTTGTAATTATTGCACACAAAACGGGCGGCAAGAAGGAGACGAGAAGAACCAAGTACAAAGGTTTTCTCGTCTCTAGCTCTTTGAGGGTGGTAAGACCGAAGTTTGAATGCACATCACATATTCATCTTAAATGTTCAGTCCACCATTTACAGTGCACCTTGCTTGCTTAGATCTGTTTTGCGATTCGTTTGGTCAACAAGACCATTTCTTCACATCTTATAGTGTTTTGTCAAGATTTATGGATAGTTAGGAGTTGTTTATTTCTGAGTAACCATATTCGGAATAAACAAATATGGGAATTGAAAGCCTTATCCAATGTTTTACTTGTGAATCTATGGTCTACGCTCCGTCACAAAGTGAAAAAGAATAAATACATGCATTTTATACTTTCTCTCATGATTCCAGTATATCTCACTGCTCGCCTCTTTTTCGCGGTTCTTAATTTTTATGTGTAAATGGCGTATATTCCTCGGGCAATTGTTATAAAACATACCAATATGTACGGAGCCCCTAAAAACCTTCGAAAACAGAGGGCACTGGCGCGTTGTTACAACCTTCAGTGTAAGTAAGATTTTCATAGTATATGTACTGTAATGCAATTGCAACATGGACACAATGAGAGCAATTTGAAGCACAAAATATGTAAAGAAATATAAAGTAAAATGACTTTTTTACTGCAGTCATCGCCATGTTGAAGTGTAGCCCTTGAGCACGCTTTATTTACTGTCGTTTGGCATGCGCAAACTTTTGTAAGTCAACTTATAAGTCGCCCGTTACCAAATGACGAGATACAACACAACTTATAATTCGACCGCCTCACCAATTTTTTTTTTTGGAGAGGCCCTTTAGGGGCTCCGTACATATGAGTTAGTAACTCTAAATACAAGCATTGAAGGTATTATTCAGTTCTTTTGCAGTTAAGCTTCGGTGGTCGCAATGAACGACCACGCAGGGTAGAAAAACTGATTATTAAGTAAGCACATCGCTTTCCTTATAGTATATTTTTGCGGCAAAATTTCCAATTAAGAAATTTAGTTATCACTGCAGCTTAATTATCTTGCTGATACCAAACATTAACTGATCGTTTGGCATATTAAAGGGTTTAAACAGATATTTCTACTTTTCAAATCAAACAAGTACATGTTTTCGTTATAAGTTAAGCAAGACATCTGTTTAAAATGAGGTAATCGTTTTGAAAACACACGACTTGTCACTTATTGCGTACAAAGTGAGTTCCATCATTAACTTTAGGAGCTGGAAAGAATGAAACCGGTTGCTTCTTCTTTTAAAAATGAAGAAACTAAACATTTTCGTTCCTGAACGGTTCATACTGAGCGTTTATGCTGATCTACGTAATGATATTTGTCTGAAGACCTGTGGACCGAGAGCAGCACATCATCAGGAAAATAGCTTTTCTGTATGTAGGAACGCGCCAGGCGTAAACAAATGCATCGAGTGCAACCTTCACAAACAACATAAGGTCACTAATTCTTAAAGTTATAGCCACGTAAACCTGTTCTCTAAACGATTTCGGTTGTTTGAAGAGAAAAATGTAGAACACCACAGCATGAAAAATAGCAGAAACCAGCAAGATTGTCGCAAGATGGAGGACTACCAAAGTGAACTGGCGTTCAACCTTTTTCTGCCTTCGCACGTTGCTGCTCCGTCGATTGTTTTTCTTTTCCTTTGTGAGGAATTCGTTGCCATCCCGGTTCATTGTACCAAAGTCGCTTGCCGGGTTCTCTGACGCGTTTGTCATGTAAGTGTTTGCAGTAGCGGAAAGAGCGCAGTTTTTGTTGTGAAGTCTCAATTTTTTGTTGGATTTGCAAACATGTCGTTGGAATGCCCTGTACATCAAAATGTTCACGGCCACCAGGACAGCTGATATGATGGTTGGGTGAAGAATGACGTCAATCTTGAAAAATGTTTTCTGTGACATTCCCGGCGTGAGTTTTAAAAGACTGAATAGAATGAAATAAATCCAGCTTACTACCACGTAGAGAATTACGTTTCGTTTTGTGACGATCACTTTGTACTTGTGAGGAAAGTTGACAGCGATATACTGCGACGTGGAAAATCCAAGAATCAATAAAAACGAAGTTGAAATTGCCACTGTTGAGATGCATCCAGCCGCAGTCTTTATTGTGTCGATAACGATGAAAAGTGAATGGTTTAGAAGCTGGCCATAATATTTTAATAGAAAGAACAATGCGAAAGATGGCTCAACTACCAATCCTGTTATTAAATCTGCCACTGCAAGTCCAACGATGAAATATGTTGTTGGAGTACGAAAGCACTTTATCGGATCGTGAAAAATTGCCGAAAGAAGTAGAGTGTTTGGAATAACAGTAATTGGACACAAAATTACCAAGCAAATTGCAGAAAAAAGCTCGACTTCCATGTACAAATTTATAAGTTTTGTTCTTTCATCCAAATGGAGTTCAGTTAACGAACTATTGTTAGCCATTATGGCAAGAAACAACCAGAATTCAATCCTTCGCTATTCTATTTCTTAACGAAAAATGTGTGAAAATCGTTCAATTCGGTGTTTTTCCTTACAAACAATATTGATGAGTTTCTCTTACGGTATATTTTATTCAGGACTGTAATGGCTTTCTAAAGACAAAGCGGAGCATCCATCCATTCGTGTCCTTTTCTATTCTGCAATTTAGTGGATTTTATTTTAAAAACCTGAAATTAAAAAAAAGCATTTACGATTTAGTGAATGGTATGCTTTTCATAAACTTCTCTACGTGTTATATGTGTCGGAGCACACAAAGGCAAGATATCAATCACTAACCTAAATGAATGAAAATATTTCATGAAAACCAGTTGTTTATTTATCGTTGTTCTGCCTTAGGGAGAATTACTTCGTCGCGCAGATGATTTAATTCCCAGCCAACGGATACCAATTTTGTTACGTTGTGTTTTTATACAAAATTTCATGTACACCTGCAACATACGGAAGAGATTTAAATTTTTTTTTACCCCGTAATTTTAGTTTCTATCATTTCTGTGTTAATTAAAAACAATTTTCTTTTATAGCGTACCTATTCAAACTTTTGCTATTGGAAACTTTTGAATCAAATGAAAAACGTTTTTAAATCACGTTCAGTGTTTCTTACAAAAGTGCAGAATTTCTTCAACCACAAAACAGCATATTAAAAGTTACTGAACAGAAAACATTAATTGCTTTGCGTGGAAACAAACGTCGAGCCAATTTATGTTCACAACATAAATCATAATACTATAGAAAAAACGTAAAATTCGCATTTTTTGCTAAGTTTATGAATAATGAATTTTCTAAAGGCATATTTTATTCTCATTTATTGTACTTTTGTTGATATAAAGTCTACTTTGGAATTATGCTATAATTCAAACCTTGATGTTTAGCTCTTTTTTCTAATTTTTTTTTGGCAGAAAAAAAATCGAGAAATTAGAATAATCAAAACACTGAATTGTTGTCCAAACCATTAAACCGGGTTATCGGCGTTATAACAAAGCCAATTCGTGCTTTCTTCTTTAACTTTAAAGACAAATTACCGTAATATTTAATTTTTGTTAGTGGTAAACCAGAATTTATGGAAACAAAACCTATATACTGACTGTGATATAAAAACTTTCTAATTAATGAAGCAATTGAAAATTTGAAAGTAGCATTTCAGTTTGTATTTAAAAATGGTTAAGCCAAGGAATTTTGAATACTTAAATATCAATAAAAATATAGAACTTTTTGGTTTTTTTTGTAATGCCATTCAAAATATCATTCTCTCGTTTTTTCTACGGCGGTTAAAATCTAAAAAACGGTTTTTGATCTCCGCGGAAAAGAAAAGATCAAATTTAGATTGGAAAAATATACCAGCTCTATTAACTCCTTTGTTGTGGAACTATTTCAAACAAATCAATTACAGTTTTCTTGTCAGATTATCGTACTTCTCGCTAAAAAGTCCAACTTATTTTTTCTGAAAAGCCGAACTTCTCTTTTGAAAATCAAATGAAATGTAGTTCAATTGGTTCAATTCTTATCAGGCCAGAATCTCAAAGAGATAAAACTGTTTGTATGTATCTTATAGCTTGTATAATGGTTACTCTATTGATGGACTTTTTAGACATAACTACTACCAATTCAGGATTTCTATTCCTTTTACCTCAAAGGAACGATTTCACCGGTATTTACATGAATTTAACGAGCAAATATTCTCTCTTGCATGTGAGAATCTTGCAATGCGGCTTTTCTGCCTGGAAAAAACAATATAATTTAGTTTGAGTCATGATTTTCTCGGTCAAAATTAAAAACATTCAAAAGGTAATAACGCGGCAACTATTTCTTAAAAGTAGACAAAAGCTTGTCAAATCCATTTGTTGTTTCTCTGATCTGTTTATCTCTTTAATAGCGATAAACAATACATGTATTCCAAGTGCGTAAACGTCTTCATCTCCAAACAAAAAAGACATTTTTTTAGTTTTCAGCTGTCTCTCCTGCAGGACCTGTTTGAGTCGGTTTTACAGGATGCTACTGTTTTAAAAATCGATCAATTTTTTGTTGCTGTCAAAGTTAGTTTCTTAAACTAATCTTTACCAAGATACCAATCTACTTCAGTTCAAAGAGTCTGAAGGATGATTTCGGTAATTCAGTAGAAGCAAACGAAATTCTTTGTAATGTAATTTCAGTTTGACCTGGGTTTCACTCGTATTTATATATGAAATAATTATTTTAAAACAAGTAAACTAGCTGGCAAATTAGTTTCCTTACTAAACCACAATTTTTACACGCTAGTAGAAACGAAGTAGTATTAATTTTTGTAAAATGTTTAACAGTTTAAATTCACTTAGATTAAAGGCGGATAATTTTTAAAACATAAATCTCAATGCATGATAAAAATGTTTTCTTGTCAATTTGACGATCTCTGTATTTTAAAAACATCAACATATGAAACGCGTATCAGCAGTTAATGATGTTTATTCTCTCCCTAATTTTTGCTTTGGAATTGCGAGTGTTGAACATAACAAATTTTTATGTTTTTTTAGAAAGTAATTGTTATCTTTTTAAGTGATTGTTTTACATTCAAGTCTTTTATTAACCATTTCGGTCCGAGTATGTGCCGTAATGAGAAGTTGCGGGTTTTCTTTGACCTGTGAGGTTTTGAATGCGGCAAACCAAAAGTATCTTTGACGTCTTTCAGAGTTACATGAATTTGTAAATTTGAAATAATGAAGTGACAAAACTGCATCTAAAGAAAGAAATTAAGTCATATATAATTTCTAACGGTATAAATTATTTTATCTCTTGAAATAAAGAATAAAGATATTCACTCCTTGTGCTTGATTAAAACTTGATTTCTTTATAAAACACTGCAATGGCAACGAAATTAGAAAACGCACAAGATCACTTAACTTCAGCTTTCTTTCTTTGTCTTCCTCAGTTCTTGTTAGTGTTCAAATACAGAAACTAGAGTCTTTATCACCTTTTACGTTGGGGACGCCAGAGGTTTATTTTAAAAACAGTATGTTTATTTTACTACCTTTTTTAAAATGCCAAAAAATTATAATTTGGCCTATCAGCATATGTTAACAAAAGAGTTTTCAATTATCATTATTCATGCGGTTCGTTTTCATGAGCATAATAAATAAATAAACGAACAAATTGATCAAGCAGATAGATAAATATTTTTCCTTAGCTAAATTTTTCGGGAGGTCATCTGAAAAATGATTATTTTGAATTTTAGATTCCGCTAAAACAACTTATTTTATTGTCATGATAAAGTTTTTTTGTGTATAAATATATATCAAAAACAAACTTTGATAATGAACAGTGAAAAAACGAATCGTCTGAAAACAGGAACAAATTAAGAACAATCTGGGGCTGTAATGTGAATGTTTGAAATAAAAAAGCTTTAAGATTGGTGAAATGCAAGTAATACATTGGCACTTCTTTTAATGGCAAATAATGTGCTGTACAAATGCAATATACGTCTTTTAGGATTTTCTGTACAGCTTCAAAATTTGAACTCGGTCGATCACTCTTTAGGTTCAAATTGGCCAAAATTTAAGAACAATATAAGAAGTCTCAGGCTGAGGTTCCCAATATCTATCGGAAAACATTTTACGGAGAAACTAAATTAAAACATAAACTTAACTTAGAAACACAATATTAAACACAAAAAGTCTCGCGCTGTTCGCTTTTGTATTGTAAGATATGATCAGGCTCATATTGCAATTTGAGATGCTAGTAATCAGAACTGAATTAAGAACAATTTGAGGCTGAGATTACAAATGAATTCAGAACAACGAGACTAGGGAAAAAATTACTGCATGGTTCTTTTATAAAAGTTTGTATAACAAACTTTATACAATGTTTGCCAGAAAATATTCTATCAATTAATGCATAGACACTAGATCTTTCCGAAAATACTTGTATGCTGAATAAAGAACAATCTAAGAACATTTTGAGTCTAGGCAAAGTTTTACGTAACACTATTTTCAGTGCCGGTTATCAAAAACTGCTTTAGTTGATTTAAGTGTTTACATGAAACTCTAAGATTGCACCAGTTTTTTGTCTTATTTTGTTTAGCAACCATTTTTTTCATGTAAGCTGGGTTCATCTGAACCAGCCCAGAAATTAAAAAACATTGACAACTATTTCAAACTTCCTTACATCTCAGTTTACCTGGTAACTTCTTTCTTTCTGTGTTCGTCGAATTCATCTCGCGCGTCTATCATTTGACGCAACCGTAATTACACCTGCAGTTTACGAAGCCCATAGGATCCAACATTGGTCAGAGTACGGATTTATAATTCTGACGTTGTAAATATTAATTAGATGTTTTTATAGGACTAATGATTTTGCTCTGCGACGAGCCCCAATTGATCAAGAATTTTTAAAATGCATTTGCCTGCAAAACAAATAAACAATTCTTTTATTCTAGACACCGGTCTAAAAAAGTGCTAAACACTGACTTTAATATCGTTATAACACATGCTTTTTTAAGAATTAGAAAAAAATCCTGCCGAGGGTCAATGGTCTTAATTTTTTGGCTTGCTCAGCTTCAACTTGTTTTTAATTTTTCCTATTTCTGTAAGGGGTTTGAAAAAAAACAAAAAATATCGAAACAAAAAAACAAGTCATTGAAAAACAATGTTGATCGCGTCTGAGGAACTTTTAGTATTACATGAATACGTGTATCATCTTGGACAATAGTAGATTTACTAAATGTCAAACGGTGTGTATATTATGAACGTAAACTACAAGATTTAGTACTGAGTTTCAAAAAGAAATATTTCAATTTTTTCAGCCTCAACCTGAGCTTGTTATGAAATTGTTCTTTATTTTCAGCCAATTTGAGCCTCATTGTTCTTATAAAGTTGTTTTTGTATAAAAAGCGTGCGTGTATCTTAATTAATACATATTGTACATTTTTAAAGAGCTTTAAATCTTCTTCGTTATAAGAATAAATAAAACTAGAAATAGCTGTTGCCGAAGTGCGAACCAGCAAGACAAAAAAACGAGAACGACAAAATTTAGCTGTGCAGGTATAATGAGAACTGGCGCACTGATTTTACTACTTGAAAACAAAAAGCTGATAAATTAAAAAATCTCCGAAAGTCAGGGTGTATTTTACGGAAAAACATTCGAACTGAAAGAATTCTCTTGTAGCATTTTGTTTTGTAGTAAAATGTTTCTATTTTACAGGCAATCTTGTCTTTGATAAAAGGAGATAGGCCGCTGTTTGGTCACCATTCTGCATTGTCGCGTCAGAAGGATTGAAACCTTTTCAGTCCCAGTTGAATTATTACGTTTTCCTAACTTGAGCCCATACTTTTCATTAAACAAGTTTGAGAGAATTTCACTTTTAATCTTCAGTAGTTGGCTTTGTCTGATCAATTCTTATTCTCTCATTACCAAATGTCTTCTGTTGTATTTCTTATGTAAAGAGAAGTTGAGCATTGACAATTGATTGGGAGTGAAAGGGTTAATGCCCTTTATATTCTAACTATCGAACGAATATAAATTATTTTCAAACTAAATTACACTCATAACAAGACCAGACTATAGGAA